>JAHZMZ010004497.1:0-24774 GCA_027743805.1 Lepidocyrtoides sp. E14 | reverse complement strand
AAAATTGGTGCTAAAAAGATTAAAAAGTGGATACTTTTTCTCATTCGTCACGAAAGCAAAAGAAAAAACGCTGCAGAAAAATGATAGGAAAAGGAAAACTACACAGCCATCCGTAATAATAAATGATTGTGATGAAGTTTAGCATGACAGGGAGCGTCACTATCTGGCGTTGAAAATTAAATGAATGAGTGCACAATTTTGGAGAAAATAAAAGGAAATGATAAATAATGATAATAGTAAGCACATTTTTTAACAATAATAATAATAAATGAGTCTCCTGTGTGATATATCATTGTTGTTGTATGTATGTATGTGCATGCATACTCATAATATTATCCATCACACCAACATTCACATTGTCCTCATCATCATAGCATTAATAGCAGTTAGCAAGCCGACATGACTAATCCACAAATAAAAAATGTGGAAGGGGTAAGTTCAACAGGTTTTTGATATATGGTACAAATGAAATGATCATTTATCATTTTCAATGAGGGAGACACTAAAAAGTTCCTACCAGTTGAAAGAATAATATTATGTGTAGCATCATTTGCTCTAGAAGAATGAGGAGTAGGTAAAAGAGAAAAAAAAATGACGATGATGATGATTACGAAGAAGAAGACTTGTTTGTCAGACATTATCATGTCATATAATATTTTATGGCTGGTGTAACATTTGCACCCATTTCACTGCTACTGCACAGCAGCAGCAATCGCGTCTTGTGGGAGCTCTTGCTCTTTTTTTCCATGAATGAAAAATGACAAGTAGTAATAATATCAGCGGAAGATTATTATTATTATTATTATTATTATTATACTTTGTGGTCGCCACTGCGTACCATTTTTTAACTTATTTTTTTAGAATAGGGAGCAACAATTGCAAAGTTATTACACAATTTATTTATTTTTTCTTCCTCTTCTTGTCAAGCAAATGTTTTATGTCAAAACCGCTTGTACTCACCGCAAGCAACACTACTGCAGTTACTTGCATACCTACTTAAACTTGCATGTGTGATATTTGGATAGCGTGTCGCGGTAGTAGTAATGACTCGTAGTCAATTGAAGAGTATTAATACCGGCATGATGTTTTATACCAGGTAAATATTTAATTTGTTGAAGACACGCAATTTGCAAAGACACTTGATTTAAAAGGTGTTTTCAGCGTACGTTTAGCAGTAGTAGAGTAAAAAAAAACGTCAAAACAAGGCGTCAAGATTTAATATGCTGGATAGATAAAGTTTAATCGCTTTTTTTTCTTTAGTCACCTAAATAAATTTTATTTGAGAGTTTATTATGACTAATGCCAATTTTATGGAGCATTCCTAATTTGGTGACCATGTAATTTTTTATGGCAAGAGATGAATGGATGATTGAACAAATTATTCATTTTTTTACACTTTTTGCTGGTTTTATTTGCAAACAGAATGACGGAATGGGTGGGCATTATGACAAATATTTATAAATATTTTGAGTAAATCCCTTTCGCAATGTAAATCTAAGCATTTATTCCTCAATCTGCCCCAAGTCTGTCAACAAGGTTAAAAGAAAGAAAATGTTCGTATGTTTTCCGATTTGGCAGTTTTTGGGTTTACCGGTTTTTATTGCACCTTACACACACCTGAAGAAGACAGAATTTTTTTCCCACGACTTCTCTCGTTTACCCCACATTACCACCATCATTATCGATATATTAACAGTAGTCAAGTTTCTAAAAATGCATTTACTTACTCCTTTCATAAGGTTTTTGTCTACCGATTTATATAACTGTTGGTGGTAATCTGATTGCGATGGTGAAGTGAAGAAAACCTGACGGAATAAGAAATATGGCCTCCCTGTAAAATCATTATGAGCTTTATTACAAGCCTTATTGAGTTGGTAATTTACCAATCATTTAGTTATATGGATGGGGAAGATAGACAGGCCATAAAAGTTGGGAAAGCCGAACACTTGCTTTTTTCTCTTCATGTTCCTCACTCTTCCCAATTTACAAAGAAAATAATATTCTGGTCGTTGTCCTTTCTCTTGGTTCCCACACTATTAAGTAGCACTGCTCCGATTATTTTAAGCTGTCAAGATGCAAGTGTACTTTAAATCTGTAATGCCCGAAGAAAACTAAATTTAGCAACCTGTTGGTGTTCCTCAATGCACAAAATTTAATTAAAAGTGTGGGAATCAGTTTATCCTACCTGTTGATGCACTGACTTTATCACCTGTCCACACATTATGTTTGACAAAGGTGTCATCAGGTAAGTAATATTCTTTTGTTTGGGACGAATGTGCCATAAAAGTCAAACCATAAACCAATAACACTTATTGACATTAAAGGCAGCATTATTATGACACTTGTTAACTAGGCCTACCGCGGTGATCGAGAAAATCAAAGTTGTGGCATGTAGCAGCTCAGACAGCAGCAGTAGACACAATGTTCAAATGCAAAACAAATACAAAGTAGGAGGGGACTTTAGTATAGCTTCATGTGCATATAGTTAAATTAGAAAAGTTCATGCATGCCTGTGCAGTATTTTCATGTACGTACGGGTCTCGTTCCCACACCAACTAAGGGAAATGTTAGCGTACAGTCCCTTAATGCTAAAGGGGTTACTGTCTCCAATGTTCATCCCATTGTTGTCTGGTATTGTGTGGGCAAGGCAATTTTCTGTGGTTTACAATTGGTTTTAGATTGAAAGATGAAAGATTTATGGCCATGGCGGTATGTCATCAAGAGGCTTAGGTCTTTAGAATAAACAGCTAATTGGACGAGCAGAAGAACTGACTTTTCCTCACTAATCTCATAATCCGCTAATGCGAATGGTCAGTTTCACTGTTTTTAAAATTAGTAGGCTAAAAAGGATATTTTTTTAGGCTCCATCCAGACTGGAGACATTGATGTTAAAGTTTTCATAAAATGATACAAGCTCTATGATCAAAGCGGTGATATCAAAAGGAATTAAATTTTAAACTAAGCGACTAATTGGAATCAAATGTGAATTTCCATGACTGTCTCTTTACATCTTACAAGTTAGTCTGGTTATTTTTGACGAATGGTAAAAACTTAATTGCTTTTCGGATTTTCAGCTTTGATAAGAGTAGACGATACTGAGACAACGTCAATTTAAACTTTAGCCATTTTTTAGAACAATTAGCACAGACATGTGCGGAAATGACTAGTTCGCTTACACAAATAACTGGCTCCATCAGAAAAATCTCAACTTCTCTAATAATGTTGGAACCAGAAACTGAAGAATTCCAAGTACAAAAGTAAACCGCATAACGTCTGGAAAGAAGCCCATGGGAATGAATTGTTGTGTCTGTGAGTTTATTCGTAGTGAATGTTAATGCTGCCATATGTGTGTACATTATACAGCACTTTTTCTGTTTTATAACAGTAGCGACTATGTAGCTAGGTAGTCATTTTCATCTTTCAGACTTCTTTTTAAAAATTCCGACATTTTTCACTCTTTTTCTCTTCGTTTCCGTCTCCATGATTGTGGCCTTTTTATGGTAGCGGTGTTGATGATGATCGCCTAGGACCTAGAAAAATTGCACTACTGCAGTAAATTGCATCTGAACAAACTTAATCTATTCGATATGCATACACATGATTATGATAGGATGATGCCTTTGTGAGTTTTTACCTCCAAGGCTACGCTAGGCTCGAAACATGTTAGTAGTTTCTCTAGCTCAATATCAGTAGTCATTAGTTCCTATTTTTTTTTTCAAATATAATTATATTTGACTGGTGATCCTGGTGATTCTCCAGTAATCCAAACTGAAGAGCATGTTTCATTCTAAACAAGAAACCCCTTAGTTTATGCATCTTTTAAACTTATTATTCCTCTTCCTCATGTTTTTGTTATGAATATTCTGGTCAAAGAATGCACAATTTGTTCGGTAATATTATGCTTTTTGTAAACACCTAAGATGAATATTGGGAAAGAATCTTTGAAAAACATTTATTTTACAGTTTGTAACTTTTTTTTCAATAGAATTCCGTGACTTTCGGCTGTCAATAGTTGAAAGCGTATTGTGCTCTTGTTTCTTTTTCTCCAGCTCTGTATATCGATCCATGCGTGCACACTGCTCACCCGTGTGCCACCACCACTATTTGGTGGTTTCAGTCAATCAGTCAAAAAGTTTTGTTACACAAAAAAGGAATAAATAAGCCAATATATATGAATACATAAATATTATCATACTTTTGATTACAATTGCTATTATACTTATTGTTTGTTGTGATTTTCTATGACATTTTTCTCCCCGTTTTTGTTCATGTGATATACCTTCTTCTTACTGGATAACAATGACGAGTAATTGCTAACGGTAAAGTACGCATTTGTAAACAATCATCATCAGCCTTCCTCCAGTGATCCATCAATTGAAAAGAATTTCTGGAATTTACATTCCTTCCGTAATCATCATCTCTTTAGACATTTTTTCTTCTTGATTGACTTAATACGCACATTTCATTATTGTTTACCTATTTTAGAATATTCTTTACCGAATTTTCATTTGTCTGCTACATGCACATATAGTACAACATGAAAAGTATGCAATTAAATACCCACAAAGGACTAATAATCTCTCCGCCGGGCATTGAAGTATTTCCATGTAAATATTTTTGCATTTAAGTTCAATGTTCTTGCACATGGAAGGTGAGGAGAAAAAGAAGGAGAACAAATTTGCTGAATAATAAATGACCATGAAGACATTGATGAATCGACTGTTGTGACAACCGAAATGATGTTTTTTTGGGTGCGCGCATTTGTTAGCAGCGAACCAACTCTTTTATTTACTCGTTGTTTACATACAAACATACGTATGACATTGGACATTCCTCAAATTTTGTCATTTGGAAAAATGATACTAATGATGCAGAAAAAATCTGTCAGATATTGCTATTTTTACAAAAAGAAAAAATCAAAACATTTTACCATTTACTTACATATAAGTAGGCATGTTATCAATTCTTACTATATCATTGCATAAAAAATGTGAGTCAGTCAGTCAGTCACAAATAGCAATTTTATGAAAAGTTTGTGGCTGAATGTAGGAATAAATACTAGCAGCATTGTTACTCCATCATCCATCCCCATTATCATTATCATCATCATCATCATTATAATCGCAATAATAATGATCTAGAATTCTTCCTCCGACCGAGTTGCAAACAAACGCAAAAACAAGATGGTACTGGTTACATCAGTGTAGAGATTTTTGGGTAACAAAGTAAGCGACCATGTTACATTTTTATTCTCAATATATTGACCAATGAAGGTATGCACCAACGTATGTGTGTTTTTTTATACATGCACATGTGATCAACAGGGTGCCAGATAAAAAAGAACAATTGTAATCATGGTTCCTTGAAGAGTAGCAGTGATGCACTTTGAGAGGATCTCCATAAGTATATACGTATATATTATTATTATTTTCGTTTTTTACATACTCTAATGACCACGATGATAATGGTGGCGAGTCTGTCGGTAGGTGGAAGGAGAAATGATGTTAATAATCATAATAACATTTTGTAATTGTAATGGCATCACTGACAGACGGTAGTCACTAGTCACTATAGGTTTGATTATGCTACTTGATCTTTTTACTGTTATTAGACTCTCTGATAAAATGGCGTCTGTGTCAAAGGGTCTATTTATTTATTTTTTTACTGCTTCTGCTGCAGCGAAACAGTATGGCATAAAAAAAGGAGCAAAAAACCATGTCAATGGGTGGTTTTGTCATGGGTCAGTCAAACAGATTTGGGTTGTGAGTCAAGTCACTTTTCATGTTTTCATAAATCCAGAGAGAATAGCTTTAGTTTCAATGATATCGTTTCTGCTGTGTTTGTAAATATATGGCTAAAATGTATGCATTATCTATGATTTTTTTTTCAGTTTTATCGCAAGAGTCAGTTGTACTAATGTGTGAAAAGATATGGCAATATTTTAAGCAGAAAAAATGGCTGTTCCCTGCAAATATGCAAGTGACGACTTGTTTTGAAAATGAAAAATGAAATATTTGAGATGTCACGTAACCCGTCCAAAAAGTGCTATATATATGCTTGTATATACATGCATTTTACAAAATTATGGAAGAAAGAAGAGAAAATATGTATGCAAAATTGAATCTTTCTTTTACAGTACATACAACATGGCACTATACTCATAAATGAAAACCGGTCCTTGTCCTTGAGTACATTAAATTTACTTGGAAAAATATTTATTTATTCATGTATTTCATAACTCTTCATTTCATACTAACTTTACCATTTTTTTCAGTATCACCATCAGATCCCATAAAAGTCAAAAGATCTACCGGTATTGAACGTTACAAATATCCATAGTAATCACTGCCCAGTAGTAGTAGTAGTATAGTAGTAGTAGTAGTAGTACTTACATTTAGAAAGGCTGGGCATCTTATTGCCCGAGTGTTTGCTCACGGTGACTAGTCCAATACATCCATAATTTTCTCCATTACTATTATCTATTAAATTTATGCATATTATTTTTATCGTCTTGGAGAGAGAAAAAAAAATAAACAATTTTTTTTCATTATCTTGAACAAAAGTGTATAAAATATTTTCTGCTTCTGCCTTCCACACTGACCACCACTAAAAAATGCAATGTTTCTTTTTCATTTTACAAATATGTAATTTATAATGACTGGCTTCATGAGTGAATACAAAAAAATGTAGTACGTGTCTATCTCTCTTGATCTTTGTAATTTTTCCAATTTTCCATTCCATATTACTCTGTTTTAAAAAAAACCTTTATTCAAATGATTTTTTTTTTCAAATGCATCTGTCTATAAAGCACAGATTGTTATCTTACCTGTTGCTTACTAAAAGCTACCGAAAAAAATGAAAGCCTGCTATCAACAGCAGCAATAACAAGTTGCTGCAAAACTGCAGAAGCAAAAGCAGAAACATTATCAGTCAGCAGCAACAATTCCAGCTTCATCTTGTCTCTTGACAAATAAAATAGAAAATAAAAAAAAAACGCCAATAGATTTACAACATAAATATGCACATAAGCAAACATACAATATTTTGCATTTTTTTCCCAAAAAAATACAACTTTAAACACTTAACCACGATCAGTAGTAATAATGGTGACGGTCACAGCAGAAGATTTCATGGAATGGAAATGTATGTATTAAAAAATTTATCAACTTTTGGAATGCGCACATTGCCATTATCATCGTTTTCTTCGTTTTTTAATACATTCGACATTAAGTTCCAGACCGCTCTAGTAATATCATCATGAAAATCGGTAAAGTTAAAAAGCTAAAAGTGAAGGAGAAGAGATGCATATTATGATTATCACTATTACAAAGGTTATGTTTTGACAAGTAACTTGACAAATGGCACTCTCAAGCAAAGCGGCACTGACAGATGAGTAAAATGGATAATCGTTCACACACACATACATACAAACATACATATAAAACACCTGATGGAAACAGAGAAAGGTATGAGATGATAGATTAAAAAAAGAGAAAAAAAATAGGGGGAGAGGGTGAAAAAATTGAGAATGGATTCCTTTCTTCTGCTTCCTTCAATAAGAAGAAAAAAACCGAATGGTTTTTAAAGTAACCCACCTCGTTCGTTTGTCTGATGCGGCGGCTGTTCTTTAATTTTTTTATCTTTGAACAAATCCGTATTATTATTATCATTACTACTTCTACTACTTATTATTATTCCCTTGTGTTTTTTTTATTATGTACATACATGTGTGGTATATAAAATTACAACAATACTAGTTGTACTTACACACATTATTATATTATTATGATTGTTTCAATTGTTCGTTGTTGGCCAAACAGAGAGAGAGAGCGAGAGAGGGAGAGACCGGTCGATGAAAAAAACAAAATCCGTATAACTTTTAATACGAAATTTTGACGGCATCAACAAACTTTTCTGTGATAAAATACAATAATAGTAATAATATGCATTGTTACATTTTCTCCTTCAATATCTGTATGTATGCGCTGGCGTTTCATAGTATTGCTATTTACCTCACATTGGATGGTAAAAAGTAGTGGAGAAGTAAGAAGAAAAAAAAATATATATAAAGTCATGTTTGATTTTATTGAGCACACTATTAGGCATTCCTCTGAAAATCGTGATCTTTGATTTCAATTCAAGTATGTAGAATAAAGAGAGTTGTATTTTTTTTGTTTTAACTCAACTCACGACTCTCCTGTAATTTTTCAGGTTGAAAATAAAAAGTAAAAAAAGTACAAGGCGGGTATGCTTATTATGATTATTTAGTATCACTTTTCGTGTGATACGATCGAAAAAAACATGTGAAATGCTTTTTATTATCATTTATTTTCAACTGGGAGAAATATTGTGAGTAACTTCGTAAATATTATGTTGAGTATTATTATATTTTTTTTAAATGAGTGAAAAGTTGTGTATAATATTCTATACTTTAATTTATCTTGGATAGTAAACCAGAAAAATTATATTTTTTTTTCTAGGAACGTGATCATGTTCTTCCTATTCTTATGCAACTTACTGAGCACCACCACAACCATAAATAATATTAAATGGTGAAAGCAAGCAATGCACTGTTTCCTAAGAAATATTAGAATAAAGGTAATAGACAACAGTAGTTCTGGGAGGATTTGCGTGAAAACGGACTGTTTTGATGGTCTTGCTCTTTTGTTTGGCTTGAGTCACATTCAAATAAAAAAGGAATGCATTCATTTTTATTTCTAATGTGTGTGGAAACATAGCTCACTCCACACGATAGAAGTACTTTAAGCTGAGATCTTAGAATAACAATGCAAACCTTGTTGTTTTTTTACCTTGTTCTCTCCGACACTAATGTGTTTAGCTTTGTAATAGACGGTTTTCTAGAAGAAGAGGGAGAAAGAAAGACTTTTGGGTTTTTTTTTTGTCGCACGACGTGTGAATCCTTTTTACAACAAGAGAACATGAAAAGAAAGAGAGAGAAAATGAGAGGGGGTCATAAAATAAAAAAAGAAAAACTTTAAAAACGAAAGATGTTTTTTTCTTGCCTTCTCATCTTTCAAGAGCATCTGTAAGAAATCTTAGCTATGTTTTTGGACAACAATGGCAAAGAGAAGTGATAGTAATGATAATAACATATTTTACATGAATTTTTGTGGCTTTGGCCTCCTATTTTATATTTGTAAAAACGTGTGCACTATTTCTTCACCTTTGTCATTGTCATCATTTCTCCTAGATTTTTTTTCAATGTAGATATTCAGTTAACAAAATTTTGAACAGAAATATTATCTACACCGTGTTTTTTCCGCAGTAGTTACCCTTCTTCCTTATTCATTTATTTAACATAATATTTTCTTTTTCATGCTAGAAAATGCACGTTTTTTCGCCCGTGGATCGATCCGATCCGCCTTTACATTTTTTTGCACATTGATTTATTTATTTGAGATGTATCATCATCACTATCCTCATTGTCAACTATTTCACATAATGTCTGCATCCGTGTGGCCTTATATTCTCCATCCTATTCAGTCGAGCAACAAAAGACTTTTTTTTCTATGAAGCTGATAGAGGTGCAGTTAACGAGCTTCATTGCGTCATTGAGCATAGTCAAGCTACTAGTACATATACAGAAAAAATATGGTTCCGGTGATGATGGGGTATTGACCGGAATCGCATTTATACCTTTCCTCCCTATTTTCTTTCATCAAACTTAAAATGATGAGTTGATGCTTCTCAGTGTGACTGCTACTCACGTACATTATTTTTAGTTGATTGAAAGCGACATGCATTTGAAAGAGAAACTTCATTTCAACTTCATCATGATAAAGTTACTAGTTCCGTCAGCAGAAACATTTCTGCAAAATTAGATTCCATTTAAGAGAAATCATGCTCCTATTAAAATTAATAGTTGAAATACATAATATAAGCAAGTAGGTAATTTGCAATAGCATCTTATTTTTGTCGTCACTAGTATACTGCTGACCCTCTTCATAAATGGGTAGTCCTTTTACAGAGCATTTCAAAGTCCCTGCCCATTTGCTCCAAATATTTTGACGTGGTGTATAGCCAAGTATAGAGTCAAGTTGAGAGAGAGAAATGGGCGGAAGTGGGATGGTTAAATAGTTTACCCTTCGAAATATTTTGACTTCTTTTTCTCTTTCTATGGGATAGTATTCTAAACCATTATATTATCACCACCCTATCAACTTAGCCAAAACGGGGGGAGTAATTTTTGTATGGGTGTATGTATGTATGTATGACTTTTATTTCCAAAAGTCATTTTGTCTTGTTCTTCCAATATTTTTTGGAATTTCATATTGACTAATGCATAAGAGAAGTACACAATTGAATAGATAGACAATGGAAAGGGACCTTTTGAAACGTAAATTCTCATCTTTTCTTGTTTATGAACAATAGAATCAATATGTTGCACACACACTGAATTGAAATTTAACAATGCAATATGTCGAGGGTTGGTGGTAAATAAAAATAGAAGCCTATAGGCAACAGGATGGTGGTGATGATGATGATCATGATGATGAAAAGAGAATAAAAAAAGAAGATGCTGGCTGTATAGTACCTTCACCACCATTACCACACCGGCACAATGATCATCACCAAAAAGACAAGATGGCTTTCCTTTTGGCAGACTGCCCATTGAACCAGAAAATATATGATTGTATTGATTGTTATATAAATTTTTAAGCATTTTACTCATTCTGTTCATGTAAAGGTACATATTATGCTTTAAAAAACAGAAGATACTTGCTTTTTGAAGTTGTTGCAGAAGCACACGTTAAACCTTCTAAATAAAATACACATCTGCTGCGAGAAGTAGCATGGCGTTTTTGATAAGAAGTGCAGATAAGCTCAAGGAAAAAAACCGGTATGGACCCAAGGCTAGGAGATTTTTAGTATGAAAAAAATGTGAGCCAAGTGAAGTAGATATCTTTTTACAGAAAAAAATATTGTATAAATATATTATAATAAAATTTTCAGAATCTTTCTTCTTCTTCTCTTTCGACTTGACTGAGCGTGCATGGTAAAAATGTCGTCTTTCCTTACTTGACCAGAAACGGTTGGTTTTTTATACAAAGTTAAGTTGGCAGTAGACATGATCCAGTAGCAGTATCGATGATGATGATCACACACAACAGGACGACGTCAACAACAATAAGTACATACATTAGTGTAGCCTAGCAGCAAACTTTTTTTTTCAAGTTTTTCTGCTGCTGTAATAAAAAAAGGAGACAGGGATCATTTCATGACATTATATTATGTACCATTTACCACCACCACCAGCAGCAGAAGCAGCACAGCACCCACTGCATAATACTCACTCAGTCAGTCAAAAACGATGAAGAAAAAATTCAACATTCCATTATTTCCTTCTTGAAGAACAACCAACAAAAGCGCTTCTCTCATGCAACTCTTCTTTCAGAAGAGAGGAGAGGAGTCGTCGCTGCTTATTTTTTTTAACTTGTTCACTCCCAGCTCATGTTATGCATGTAGGTATGTGCGTATATGTGCATTGTAGTTTATTTGAGAATGTGTGTACTACACATACTTATATTTGTAATCATACTTATATAATAGTTTTGTGTTTTAGAGGTGAATTAATAGCAATGTTGGTAACTATTATACATGCCTACATACACTTCCAGGAATTCTTTTTCTGTCTACCGAAAAGGCACCTGAAGTTTTAAAAAAAATCTCCTTTATCTTTCTCCTCTTCATTCGTACTCCCGTAATATTCTACTTTATTTACACAAGTAAAACTTTTTTAAATTATTGTCTCTTTTAACCAAGAACAGAGAAAAAATAAATCTGTACTGGATATATAAGCTGCGATTAAGAGAAAAAATGATGTGGTTTAGCATCCGCAGCAAATATGGATAATATGAAAGCGTATCATCTTGAGATGAAGGGTAACAGTCATTTAAGTAAAAAATGGAGTATGCAATTTAATCAGGCACTCACTACTTCTAATTGCTGGAGAACTAGTTAAAATATAAATGTAAATTTCCCAGGTAAAAACTTCACCTATCCATGTCTATGCGCTGTACTGTTCTGGAAAGTTGTCTGCTTTAATGCTAGCATGGTTGTTGCTTGCCGAAGAAAAAAAAAAGATTTTACCTTTACTTTTTTTCTACCATATTTTCTAACTAGCAGCTACTCTGTCTGCATGAATCAGTATTAATGCAGACTATAAAACACGTAATAATATTTTAATGATGATGATAAGATGAGCATTTCAAAAAGGAGAAAATTTGAGCATAAATGCTTAAAGTATTTTTTTTACAGTTTGAAATGGGAGAAAAGAGTTAAAGCATAAGTTTTAGTATGAGTATCTGTGTGTGTGTATGTATGTGTGCAAGTGAATGTGATTGAGTACAAGAAGGAGATTGAAGAATGGAAAAAAGTGAAGAGTTGTTAGAAAGGGATAATAATCTAATATTAAAAAATGTGTATGGTTAATGAATGTGTGGTGTGGTGTAAATGCAATGTTGAAATACTACTACTACTACTGCTGGATCATGTTCTCTGATCTCTCTCAGTGTGTGTGTGTGTGTTCGTTTTCCTCAAGTTGAAGAGCAGCATCAACAACCGAGAAGAAGGCAAAACTGATGATGCTCACGTTGAAGCTAATGTGCACCTCATGCTGTGAGGAGACCCAAAGGGTCTCCCACGTAATGCAACCTACTGATCTTGCAAAGATGATGATCATGCTTCTTCTCTCTCTCTCTTGAGAATAATAAGCCAGCTTTTTTAACTTGAGTTTCCTTTTCCCTTTTTTTAATGCCGTCTATTCTCTACTGTCCATCCAGCTCTTCAATTCTCTCCTTCTTTTTTTCATCATTTCAATGCCCACTTTTCATTCAGTGCAGTGTAGTATCACTACCACATAACCAACACGGCGGCAGAGGCCAACATTTTTTTTAAACATATATTTTGGATGATGACGATGATGATAAAAGACGAAGAAGCGTGGTAGCTACCTTTTTCTTTAACCTTTCAAGACAAATTGGTACAGTTAGTGCCACACAACAACAATGCATCACTTATCACTTCACAACAAGCGTCAGTATCGTCATCATCATCATCATCATCATCGCCCTCACCACCACCACCAGAAAAAAAAAGAAAAGGTTCTTCACGGTGTAAAAAAAGCGTCTCCTTACTTTTCCTTACACACAATGAGATCCTTGTTGTTACTCTTTCAAAATGAATTAGCTGGTAGTGTACAAATAAACTGGAGGAAAAACAGCATTTGTGGTAGGTAGGTAAATAAGGTACGATGATAATATATGATGTGTAGTAGTCATTACAGAAATCACTCGTTATCTCATCACCACACTAATAATAACAATAAATGCTACCTTTTCAACTGACATTTCCGGCCAGTTTTAAGCAACACCCGAAAAAAAAGTGTTTAGTATGTGTTTGGTTGGATAGGTTTGCATTTTTTCTAGAGTTACTTTTTTTACATGGGCATTCGCAGTTAATAATTTGTCGATAAAACAGGGAAAATGCATGGGCAATTTACTTTGTCAAAAAAATTAGTCTGGTATGCTGTACCGATATGATTGTAGCATTTATGTATTTCTTCTGAGAGATATAAATAGCAATATTTATTTCTGACATTCAATATAAAAGTCAATATCACCTGCTGTTGTTTGTTTTACTAACCCCAGGGAGTAATCAAATAAACAATATTGAAATCTGGTGAAACGTGAGTGTACAAATGTAACAATGTGAAACCCTGTAATTCTTTCATATGCAGGCATAACTGTCTTGAGCATAAGCTAGAACTTAAATGAACCAGCAAGCTGATGATGATGATGATGATAATATGGCAAATGTATGTATGATGATCAACAAAAATATCTTTAATGCGTGGGCTTCGCCTCACTTTTTTATAACATCAGTTTTGTGTAACTAGTTGACGCTGAAATATTTAATGAGTTATGGTGATGGCAGGATCGTCAATACCGAAGGGGATGATGATGATGATGATGGGTCGTTTAAAAGAGCATAAAGTAGCTAGCCACAAAATAAAAGCAGTTTTGCCCACACGTACGAAAAAAAATGCGCCTACATAAAAAAGTGTTTAGGTTGGTTCGTTGTAAATATTTTAAGAACCTTCTTTCCAAACATAATATATGCCTAATAATAATAATAATAATTTATTTATTGTAATGTTTTTATGTGTCTTTTTTAGCCTCTCAGCAGCATCTTACTTACTTGAATAGTTTAGTTGTGCACTGCTAATGTGTATAAATAGCAATAAAACTTTTGCTAAAGCTGTAAAAAAATTGACTGCGCTTTAAAAAAAGAAGTAGTAGCAAAAAAACAGGATAGCAGCGAAGAGGAAAAAACCACACACATTTTTATATTCGAAGCGAGAAAAAGGCTGAGAAAATGCTTTTGTCAAACTTTTTTTTCCACTTTGCATGCCTATGACGCATCATAATATTATTCATTGTTGGTAGATACAGTTTTAAAAATTGAATAAACTTCTATTCGACAGTTTAAAGTAAGCAAATAAATGCAGGTTATTTTTGTAATTTGGCCATTGCTGCCGAAATAAATAAGAAAAGAAAATAGGTACATAATATAAAAGCTATCTAAAGACATTTCAGCAGTCTCTATTCTTTCTCCTCTCTTTCATTTTGCATCCATGTACAAAAAATCTGTGCTCTTTTTTAAACTGAATAAATTCTGCAAAAGGCTGCATTTTGTTACCTTTTGAATAATAAAAGAAGAACAATACAAGATGATGATGATTTCAAACTCTAAATTTTCGTTTGTGGACTTCACTAGTTAGGCATGTGACTGTTGAAAAGTGTGGAAGATAAATCAGCATTTTTTTTGCATTCTTTTCAAGTAAAACTTGAATAGTTAAGTGCTGCAGCGGCGGCAATCTTGTTGTCATCAGCATTGCCAATGCTTAAGCATTTTGTGGCAGGCCAGTAGTAGTAGTCCAAGTTGAAAAGAAGATAAATGCTTTCAAAATGATTACGTATTCATGAGATTTTGCCACTACCACCACCAGTTGCAGCAGTACAATGGTGCCACTTGAAGAAATAGACTTCTGATCGGATAGTCAGCATTTGTACTTTTCTTTTTGAAAAAAATACATAATCATGAGCAAGCAGTGTGCAACTGCAGTTGCTACTTACAGTATAAATAAAAAATAAAAAATAAATGAATAATAATTAACGACGGTCCTCTTGTTGATGAAAATTAGAAAAAAATGAGAGAAGACTATTTTTTTTCTCTACTTTCTATCATTGATTAGCTTCAGTTTTAAGTAGTCAGTCAGCAAATGTGTAGATTTGTGTAAAGCGTATGGACACCAGCAGCACACCGACCACTCGCACTGATGAAGATGGCGTACATTATCATGAAAGTATGCACATCGTATAATAATAATATTATGAACAATACGTTGATTTTAATGGAGTAGTTGGTGTTTTACAGCAGTAGCGCATAGTGATAAAGTTTTTCCTCGGCTGAGAATTGAAAAGGTAATAACAAGAATTTGTTTTATTTTGCAGCTGAAAAGAAGCAAAAAAACGACAAGTGCATGCATGCATGCATGTATGTACATATATGTAGGCAAGCAGGCAAGTATAATATATACGTGCACGTATGTAGGTACGTGCGTACTTGCTTTTGCTTTACCTCTTTTCATGTAATTTCTGAAGAGGAAGAAAAAAGTATTTAGTGAAGGGAAGAGCAGCACAAGAAGAACAAGACAAGGGAATAAAAAGAATAATTGGCAACTCCTCTCTGTCGGATAATTAGGTTCGCAACACCTGTTATTACCACACTGTTGGCCACTGACGAAAGGGCTTGTTAAAGTGAATAATCTTTCTACCTCCAACACACCAAAAAGCGTCAAGCAAAGGAGCAGACATGAAAAAACGAAAAAAAAAATTATATGTATGTATGTATATAGTGCGAGGAAGAAATGCATAAAAAATTTTAGTACTTGGGCATGCTGGTACAATAATATGAAAGATATGGACAAATAACTCTTAAGCGACAGATAAAAGAGAAGAGAAGAGGTGCGTTGTTGTACTCACTCTACAATCACCACCGACATGAAATAATTTGCAAAAATAAAATGCAATGGGTGCACTTGTTTTATTTTCTTCATTGTACTGCATAAATAGAAAGGTGGTTTATAAAGGGTAATTATGAAAATAGTAATTTCTCTTGCCCTCACCACCACCACCACCAGCACCTTAATCAACCATCTACTTTAATAAATGCATAGCTAGCTTGCTAAAAAAATACTTTGTCTTATCCTATCCTCGAAGAAGAATGGCAAGCAGAAGAAGCGAGCAAATGGGAACCAAAAAAAGCCCATGTCTGTTTTTGCAGTGTCACTATGCCCCATACTTTTTTTAGTAGAGGAACAAGGTAATTACCTGCATAGTCATGTAGATTATTGGTATGTATGTTTCTTTTGTCTAATGTACGATTTGACCACACACACATATACAATACAAATGTGCTAACAGGCAATGGCTGCCGTGACAGTGATGGTGGCAGAGGCGATACACTACGAATGATGATAATGATCATAGTGGTTGTGCTTGTTGCTGCTATTGATGTCAAAATTGAGTTGCAATTGTAAGCATGTAAAAAAAACGTTTAACCAGCATAAAAAAATATACATATGTTGTTTTTTTGACAACAGAGTTTAAAAGGGCTGAAATAAAGAATGAAAAAGATGGCACTATCAATCTCCTCTGTAATCATAATAATAATTATCACAAGTAGCGAGGATCACCACCTTTCTGTCCGTGTTGGTCATAGCAAGGTTCACTCCTCGTGTTTGCATGCTAAGCTAATTTTTTTTTTGCAGCGAGCATGACAATCATAATCATAACTATTATCATGAGGTTACCTGTGCAAGGTAATATATGTATTCAGTAAGTACATAATGTATATAGGTAAGCTATCTCCATGCATAGGTATAAACATGTTCACTTCTTGCAAGTACAAATATGCATACATTTATCGTGTCGTTAATCACCATGACATGTCGACGAAAGTGTTTGAGAACAGTTTTGCAAAAAAGCTAATAACCATAATACATTTTAAAAACACGGCAGGCAGCAAGCTTATACTTATACTGATTTTTTTTTCTCATTAGTCTTTCAATTTTTTATAAAAAAAACCTAACTCGCCTATTCATCATCTTTTCACGCAAACATACAGAAAATAAAAAATAGCAAGTTTACAAAATGTACATTTCACACAGTTTGATTCCTGTAGTTTTTTTTCTTTTCTTAACAACAAGTTTTGTAGTTGAACATTTTCGTTGAAATTAAAAGTGTTTCGGGAAGATGGACAGAAGGAAAATGAAATATTTTTTTGCCTTTGATGCATCTAATGTTTCATAAATTAGTATAACTACTAGGGTATCAACATTATTTGTCTCACTTAGTAGTTTTAGCTTATTTAAATTTTTGTTTTTTTTTCTCGGTAACGATGAAAGTAATAAGGATGATGAATAATGTGGTATGGCAGAGTGCAGGTACATGTGTCACAGATGGTCAAAAAACGTATATCTTGAGGTAGTTGAGGAGGAGGAGGAGGAGGTTGATAATGATGACGGTGACGGGATGCTTGAAGACATTGATACTTACAGATACATACATGCATTTAATAATAATAACAATAATAATAATGAGTATTAGTATCATGTACATGATAAATTGTTTATTGTTGTTGTATGAAATACCATTTTAAGTGAGTCAGTATTAGTGAGTGTATAATAATAATAATGTGAAAAGGGTTTTTAGATTAGAAACGTTAATCATTTCCAAGTGGGTAATAACACGACCAAAAAAAATGAGAGATGTAGCATACAGGTGCTAAGAGGGATTTATCAAGTTTACTTGCAAGTTACAATAACCGTGTAAAATAATCTATTTGATTTTCATCACTTTTATGATCAGCATGAATGGTGATGGTGATATACTAAGGACTGAGCATGATGAGATGATGATGATAATGTTCCCTGTTGTTGTAAAAGTGTGGTAACAACTGCAAACAGAGAAAATGAAATGACCACTTTTCCATTTTACTTGTTGACTACGTCTCAATAAGTTCTGTTTTATCATTATAGTATCAGTATTGTAATAATGGTAATAATAATAATAAGTATTTAGTATTAAACACCAGTTTTTAGGATTACATAAAAGTTATGTCTGAAGAGGAGTCTTTTCAGCTTGCTTGCTGAGATGACACTGACTGACACTTACAATTCAAATTTTGTTTAAGGTGATGACGATAACAACATTGTTTTCTCAATATGCTGCGTTTTTAGTCCACTTTATTATTATCCTTATTGCAAGTATTATGAATTATTTACTGTTTCACTATTCCTTGAAAAGGGATTCATTACGATTGTTTGTTTGATTGGGGAAGTGTGGAGAAATTTTCACGAGAACTTTTGTTACTTTTCAAAATCTCTAATAATTTTCATTTCATGCTGACTCTCTTTCAATCATTCTCTTCACAAGCTGGAATAATGTTTCCAATAAAGTTGCAAAGTAGTGTGTGTCTACTTTGTGGCTACATTTACACGTTTGAGGCCAGGGTAAACCATGCATGCATACTCAAATCTCAATGATGATGATGTTTGCTTGTTTTGTGGTGATCGATGATGAGAAGCAGTAAAAGTAGTGAACTGGAGAGAATTGCAAAATAGCACACACACGCGCTTCCCTATTTTACATGTTAATTTCGCAAGATCATGTAAAATTACCGGAGTAATAATACACATAACTGTGTGTGCTAATGCAAATCTGTATAAAACTCTTACCTCGGCAAAATGAAATTGAAAAGGTTGATGGAAATTGGCAAATGCTACAAAGCATACACAGGAATCAAATTATCAAGTCAAATCATTAAGCCTGTTTTCATCTGCCAGATTGTCGAAATACTAGCAATTTCCACAAGAGCTGATGTTGAAGGACGCTAGAATACTTACATAAATATTATTATCTCGCTCACAAAAAGTGCAAACTCTTATTCTGCACTAAAATTACAGATGGAAATTGTTCCATCATGAAATACTCTTGAACGGATATTAAAATGATGATGATTTGGTAGTCTTGTTACATAAAAAAAATGCCTGAACAAAAAGAAAAAACTCAAAATTATGAAAACGCTTGTTTCTACTACCCACCCATCTAGTATATTTAGATCTCACATATCATCATCATTCTTTTTTTTGTTTCTTTTATTTCCTGTAAGAGTGTAAACAGAAAGGGATTATAGTAATAAAACCACTTGAAGGCCTATTCAAATCCATTAAAACTAAGCATACAATAATATCCGTACTGTAACGAAAAAGTAAACACATGCATTATAAAAGCATTTCATAACATTTCATTTATAAACTTCCTCTCTCTACCTCTTGTAAAAAAGGTGTACCCTTCCGTGCTCCTACATTTTAGAGAGATTTTTTATGTGCATTCATTCTAAAAGGCTAACCAACATTAGAAACAAATTTCCATGGAATGCAATCACACTCATATTATTACCACTATAAATTTTACAACAAAGTTTACCAACACAAACTGTTTATTTGCCGTTGGCTTGCTCATTCAATAATTAAAATCATGGATATTAGTGTAATAGTAATATTCGGTTGTTTCATTGTCACCTTCATGATCATTATTACTAAAGTCGGTTTTAGAAAAGCAACCGTTTGTGCATTTGCCGAATTGTTCTTTAATGATGCATAAATGGTAGGTCACATGCTACATAATACAATACCGCAATTACTGCATGCAGTGACTTTATTGGTACGTTCAAGATCTATAGCATTGTGCACAAGATGCTGACGAAATCACTTATGAATATCATATAAAACTTGTGATAAGGGGAAGTGCATTATTATTATTATGGTTATTATTATCAAGCTTTTAATTGCTTCCTTTTACTCTGTTCTGACTGTAAATATGGCTAATCGCTAAAACATAAATGCATTTTGTACATTTTACCATAATACCACCACACCAAAATCGTCACACAGAGCTTTCATTCATTTCAACCGCTGTTTGCTCTACAAGTAAAGGAAATCATTTGTGTACTTTACTCCAACCGAAATCCTGTCTGTTGCTCTACTACTCTTCTTGTGGAATATAATATCTTTTCCTCTTGTATGTACTCATGTTTACTTTCATCTCAAGATAAAGTACCCTTCCGTCATCATCATATATCTCTTCTCTCATTTTTTTTACATTCACGCTTGCTGGAAAGTCTTGTCATAAGTACTTTGAATCGGGCAAGCAAAATCCTTTTGAAATCTTTTACCTGAACACGATGTTGATGATGATGATGACGAAAGGATTCTGTGAAGGATGTTAAAACGACAACTTCACTGACTTGAGAGAGCTTTTTTCGTACAATTTTTTATTTAAAAAAAATATCACTAATGGTTAACGTGCCTTGTCATCAATTATAAACTGACTAATTCTAGCAAAGTATCTTGGTCATGCTTTTATCGTGCTTCCATCAGCCTTTCACACAAATAGCTTGTCATATTATCTGGCCTTTATTATTATTAAAAATAATATCCTTATTGTTGGTGTAGTCTTCTGCGGAAAAAAAAGAAACTGCAGCCACACGTTCCAAAATTTAAGGATAAAACTATACAAGCTCAGAAGAATAAAAAACAAATCTGGTTTGGTAAAAGGTGTAAGAAAAAAAAGGGCAGCAGCAGGTTCCTTTTTTTTTGTTCAGATTAGGCATTCAGCAGTTGATGTACTTAAACACAAGAGGTGAATGAGGGAGAGAGAAAGAGAGAGAGAAGAAAAGAGGAGCAATAAAATGCTCATTTTTTTCTATTTTATTTTAATCGTAATAGGTAATATAATATTTTTATTATGTTTGTGCTTATTTAGTGGTTATCCACAAAGCACTTTGCTGCCACTGCTGCGGCTTATTTTTTTTAGCACATTCCCTTGCATATCGTCACCTGCTGTTGATATGCCATTGTAGTAGCATTATTATGACAAATTTTCTATTTTTTGTGATGAAAAGCATAAAATTTGTTCTAACCAGATGTTTTCGCAATAAAAGCAGACAAATAGATACTTCCACTTATGTACTTTAGGTCCAGATTGCTGTCTGTCGGTTATTTGCTTCTATGTATTTAACCTTACTTACCTGAGAAAATATTTTTATTGAAGCAAAAGTCGTTCCAAGTTATTATTGCCTTTTTACTTTTGCGGGGATAGTGGTAGACATGATGAATGAGAGTGTGGACATATGACTTGGTATATAAAATGAATACTTATTTCACATACTCATACTAGTTTTACTTTCCTCCATCCAAAAGGTTCCCACATATTATCAACAGAACAATTTGTTAACACGGGATTGAGCTCACACTATACCACACTCATCCATCAAAAACATCACTAAATTAAGGAGATATGTAGATATTATACGGATTTTCATTTTCTGTTGGTCGCACGTCGTAAGACAAACTTGGTTTTCTAAACTGTCTACTTACCCTACCTTATACCTACGCATATAATATAATACTTGTATTGTATTGTACTGCTCTGCTCATACTTCAAAATTTGCTGATGGCAAATACATACATATATACTTGGTCTACTTTTTCTTCTTTCTCAACCATTTTACAGCGCAGATTTTACCACTACACTATGATCATATTTGATGAAAATGGTACTCAAGTGAACGGCGACAAATGGGCGACAGTTCATCTTTTCGTTATGGACTCGATAATTCTTCTTAAGTCTTTCAATCATATGCGCAGGCACGCTCCCGACTTGATAAACCATAAATCCAGGTGCCATTTCAGCACAAACCTTAAACTTCTTTACATCGTGTTTTTCCATCTGTATAAAATCTCATCATCATCATCATTATCATCATCCTTCCCTCACCATCATCGTTCAAAACTGTTTGCTAACAAACGATACGATACGTATATACGATGATGGTTCATCATCACGAAGCCACTACCACCACAACCACAACATATTTGCCATTGAACCGCACCGTCAATTGTGCACGTTTTTCTCTGACATTAAAATCCTTTGTTCCACCAGCAAACATGACAAAGAGGCATATTATAGAGAAGGTTTGTAATAAAAAGCTAGACTTAAGAATATGGTCTCCGCAGTCAATATAAAATTAGCAATGACAAATAGTATAACAAGAGTATAAACAGTTTATAATACACTAAAAGCACATAGAAAAGTACCGCTGCAAGCAACAGGCCCGTCGTCGCCATCCTTTTCATGTGCCAGCCAGCTTTCACGAGTTCCGTGACGACACGGGAACGAAAGCAGTATATGGATGCGGATGTATATATGGCAGAAATAGGAAGCAAAAACAACGTGACATTCACTACAACCGTAAAAGTAATAATACAGGTTGAGCAGGCACACTATTGCCAACTGCTTCGTTCCAGAGTTTACCTTTGTTTTGCACTGCATCATAACCTAATAATAAAAATAATAGCAATTTCTCGAAAATATGTATGTCTAAAAAAAAATTTGTCCGGTTGGATAATAATTGTCCAGTCACGAAAAGAAGACAACTTAAGACGCTTCATTATTTTTGGCTTGAACATCAAAATCAAAGATCAGCGTCACGCTAATAATCCCTAATTGGCGTCAACTTCTTCATGACATGGCGCTATAATAATAGCATTACATGTAAATATAACGTTAAATTTCACCTGTTGAACAATTGAGTTAGAAATTGATTGGAGTTATCATCAAATATCAGAAAAGTGCAGTTATTAATGCATTATCTCTAGGTATAATGTATGCTTACAGAAGGCAGTCACAACGAAAATTACATTTTCTACACTATAAATCTTCTAGTATGTGGATGCAAATTTCGTTGTGCACGTTTGGAAATGCTGGAATATAATGTTGCAATGTGACATGATGGCTACCTATTGCCTATAATGATATGTTCGTCTATGTAGGTATACGCATTACATTCAAAAAAAGTTCATTGCCAAATTGCTACCGCTGTTTCCTGAACTGGTGGTAATACCACAAAACAAGAAGGAAACAGAATGTTTTGATTTCCCTTTGAAGTCTACCAACGTCATGTTATTAGGTGAAGAGAAAAGCCAACATCTTTTCATCATGTAAAAGATCATTAAGACCGCCGTCGTTAGTGTAGCTAGGTACATACCGGGGAAACAAAATTGAAAATGGGAACTGGTTTTAGGAAATGGCTAGCATTATGTTATTGTAATTGCAAATGTAAGAGTCTCTTCCATCTGTCAACTAATTTTACACGACTTGTAGAAAGATGCTTGTGTAACTTACCTAAATATACACTATTGCGAATCACATTCCGTATTTACATGCATACCTATTTCCATAAGGAAGGATGATGAGGACTGCAAAAGAATAATGCAAGTCGACAGGCAAAGCTTGTCAGCACTGAGATTTTTGTTTATTTTAATGCTTCAAAGCTGTGTGCAGATTTATAACTTTACATGATATAAATGCTTGGCTCACCACAAAGAGTTACGTCTCTCTCAGGCAAAGAGTCTCTACCGTTTCTGTCATTGTGGTCCAATAAAAATAATTTATTTTAGTCGGATTGATGCAATAGGCAATTGAAAGTCACGCAGTTAAGTATGTTTATGGTGGTGCTCATTGCGTAAGAAAATGGACGAAAAGATGAAAGGAGAAAGAAAAATAATTTTTTCAGCTCGGTAATTTCAAACAAAGTGATTAACGGTATCTTTTTTTTCTGATTGTTTTAAGACACTTCACAAGCCTCTCGAACTGGTGGCTGCTTCAGTGGAAACTCTACTGTTGAGACACCATCAGGTACTCGAAGGATGGAGGAGATCAAGGAGGGTGACCAGATTCTGACAATTGATTCTACCGGCAAAGAAGTTTTTAGCGATGTCCTCATGTTCCTTGACAGGAACACGACGGAGGTTCGTGAATTTTTTGAGGTGACTACCGAGTCCGGTGCAAAGCTTACCCTGACACCATCCCATTTGCTGTACTCAATTCAACCCGAAGGAATAACCCCAGATGACGAGTTTCTCCTCAGTAAGAACCGCTACTTGAAGCCTGACGAAATTTCCCAATACTTTTTAGACCAGGCGGAAGTTACTTTTGCCAAGTTTGTTCAAATTGGTGATTGGGTCCTGGTTAAACAAGATGCGAGAAGAGGAATGGCATCCTTACTAACATCAGAAAATAGTTATGCTGGCGCCGCCCATCCCGACAACTCCTATTTCAAATACACGGTGGAAAAGGTCATTAGAGTTGAGGCGAGAATTCAAACTGGTGTTTATGCTCCTCTCACGTCTACCGGTAACTTGGTAGTGGATGGGGTACTCAGCTCTTGCTACGCCCTTATTCAGGATCAAACACTTGCACATGTTGCCTTTTCCCCTGTTCGACTTGCCCACAATTTCCGCCAATCCATTTCCTATTTATGGAAACAATTTAGTCGCTTTATTTCCTTTTCCCACTCTCAAGAACATATTAGCAATAGTAATAGTAATAACGATGCAAGTAACAACGCCTCAGTTGACAACCACCTCTCTCATCACGCCGAAGACCAACAAGAAAAGTTCAGTAAACCTGGACAAACATCAAATCAAATTACATCTCCATTAGCATGGAAGTCCAGATCAAGCATCAGTAGTAGTAGTATTAGTAGTCATGAGGAGCAAGGCATTCACTGGTATGCGTCTTTCCTTTATTCCGCAACCAGATATATTCTACCGGCATCTTTTCT
>JAHZMZ010004496.1:0-19310 GCA_027743805.1 Lepidocyrtoides sp. E14 | reverse complement strand
GGTAGAGTTAGAACAGGGTTGACTGGCCACTCTTCTTGTAAAATCTAGCAACACTTGTCTCAAAATAACGTGAAATGGCAAAAGTTTACCTAAAGACCAAATTGTAATTTTTACTAGCACAACAAACTAAGATTTTCAAGTACCAGTGCAGCATTTCAAAACCCCTTGATTTGAAAGAAAACTTAACAATAATTGTACATGCGATTCTTCAAATGCTAAAAAAATTCCTACGCGCGTGGTAGGGTAGAAGAAAGGACAAAATAACTTTTAACTGCTGACCATATCAAGTAAAACATTCGATTTTCAATGCTTCAGTTTTTATTGTGTCGTTTCGTGCCATTTTGTATCGTTTTCTAATTTCCTTGAAAATGTTTAGATAAGAGGCAAAACCGGAAACGAAATTGTTTTTGTGGTGAAAAGAAGAGCTCACAGGAAACTACTACACGCCATGTGGCGTTGCGTGTACAAATACTTCTTTGTATACATCCCTACTACTGGTGCTAATGATCATTATGATGATGTTCTTATTTCGTGGAAAATTCTTCTCTTTTCTGCAAAGAAGTAGACCGTTACGTTTTCGTGTGTGAAATGAAAATATAGACACGCCATATAAAAATCTTCTATTTTACAGCAGTTCTTTGGCATGCCCTAGCAAATTTATGATAGTTACCTTAATCCCTTCGCTTTTAGAGCATTATAAATAATCCTTGCGAAACAAAATTTATATCTGCCAATTTATTCTTATATGCATTGTATGCATCTTTCTCGGCGTGAACTATAAACTTTTT
Organism: Lepidocyrtoides sp. E14; assembly: GCA_027743805.1. Taxonomy (NCBI): domain Eukaryota; kingdom Metazoa; phylum Arthropoda; class Collembola; order Entomobryomorpha; family Entomobryidae; genus Lepidocyrtoides; species Lepidocyrtoides sp. E14. The sequence goes on along the minus strand of JAHZMZ010004496.1, from coordinate 18,522 downwards.
AAAAAACTATTGATCATTTTTGCTTTCAATGTAGTTTATTGTGTGTACTTTTTGAAGAGAAGGAGGATGTACCAGAGAAAGGGATATGGAAATACATGGAAATAATTTAATTATAAAACAACTAGCAAAACGAGCCAGCGCAGTATACAAACAGGAATGCGTGGTTGCAGAAAGGGAAGTGTGAATGATAACAGCAAAATGCATAATATAGAATGAAAGAGGATTCTCTCTTCTTTTTCTGTTTTGTGAAACTGATATTTAGCATTGAGTCTACTAATCAAGAAAGTTTGTCATGCAAATTATGTCGAGGTTTTAGTGTCAGTCGTATTGCCTTTGAATTATTTTTGGAAACGATGAAATACTATTGCACATGCATGTATTTTACACGAGCACCAATAGTAGACAGCACAAATCAACTTTTTTGTTTTCGGATTTATGGACAAATGAGCAATTCAATTATTTTCTGACCAAAAACTGCTTTATAGACATGATTAAATCAAACGTTTCATATGCAAATATATTTTTTGGCTTGCTGAGCAGATAGATCAATTGATAAATGACAAAAGAATATATAAAATATGTAGTATGTAGTCCGCTTTATCCAGACACGTTTACGATGGATATGTACTCAAACCGAAATAATGAATGACTAACCTGCAAGTGTAACAGGCAGAAACTTTATATTCTGATCAACTTTTAGCACAAGCAAAATTAAATATTTCTTCCTTACTTGGGTTTAAAAATTGAAAATGTAAAAATTACTAGAGAGTGTCCTTCAAGGTTCCGCCTGTTGATAAGTGTGCACATTCATGAATAAAACTTATAATGTATATATTCCAACTGCCAGTTTTTCTCCGAGCAATTGGTATGCATGCATAATCGGACGGAACAAAAAAATGCATGTATGCTCGAGTAGTACAATGATTGTACATTTATATATACGAAACAATAGTCACTTATCTAACGCGCCATAAATATGTATGCTTTGAAAACGTTTTATGAAATCACTTTCCTTTATTCTTTTGAATTTGAGTACAATTTTGTGCCGGTAGACTAAATAAGCTGAAATTTTTGGTTAGACATGACAAGGAAACACAAGTGGTGGGAAATATGTCAGGGTCTTTATAATATCGTTCAGAGGAAGGCATTGATTTTTTGTCATCATGACCGCAGCAGTAGTAACTTGAATATAAATTTTACCTAGAACAACATATTATACTTTTCATGTATTTACATTACGTAGAGCTTGCTGGACCCGTTTTACTGGAAAAGATAATCTATCTACCTATTTGCAAATTTGCCTCAAGCGTTTGAAAACTAAAGTTTACAGAGAATCCATAATGTCTTTGTAGAATTGTTCCCACGCGTACATCGTATCTCGCTTGAGAGTGGTACTGGCAGCGGCGACAAATTGACGAACCTTTGGAGCTTGAGAATAATTCTAACAAGCCCTTTAGTCATAATTGGATTAAAAATCCGTACGGTCCGTTAGAAAACCTACTTGTACACCTTTTCAGTGTTACAAACATATTGAAAATTTCAAATAATTTAATACTTGATGCAATGAAATGATGCAAATTTCAGTGAACTGAAAACTGCAAGCTAATAAAAAGATGCCTGTCTAAAATCCATTCCCTGTAGAAAAGATAGTGATCATCAAGCTAACTGACGTGTGCAGCATGACAGTAAATTGAAAACGTTCTCTAAATATGTATTGTCTCCTTCTCCTTGTGAGAGATTCAATAAAATTTCTCCTGATAAGATGTGTGAAAGTTACACTTGCTGTTGGAAAATGGTATTTTTGAATCTCATAACTCTAATTAAATTACATCTGTACCGTAATGTATGAGAAGATCTTTCCAGATTACCACATTAATTTCATTAATTCCATTGTCACTCTTGTCATTTGTGGTCTTTTTTTCTATAAAGTCTTGAAAATGTGTATTTCAAACCGCTGGTTTTTTTTTCAAAACCACTGGGAATGAGCAGCATATTATACCGATTCGTTGTGTTTAGGTTTTACTTTGCGTATTAGAATAGTCGATTGTCACTATTTAAGTTTAAGGAATTCTCTGTTCTCGCGTTCATACGCGTATTCCAACTTGGCAGATCAATTTGCTACGGATTTAAAGTGACATGTCTATTTGAGCATGCAAAGTTTTCAACTTGACAGATTGGATGCACGCAAGACTCCAGTGAAACTGACTAAACAATAAACAACACTCCCTACTAGCTGACTAAGCTGACTTGGCAATTCTATTATTCTGGTTTTTTGTTGTATCCATTTAAAGCATAAGACAAAGACGTTGGAAAACGATAATTTATGGACAATTCTTTCACACAATACAAATCTTTGTCTCTTTTTCTCTAAGCTTTAATTACAAAAGTACATAGTAAAAATGTCTAGTTCCGCAGTTACATTTCATTCCGTGTTGTTATTACGATTGAAATATGACGCGTGAAGTAGCATTAGTTATCTTTAGTACGGAACAGGATTTTTTTCTACCATTTATCGCAATTTCTTCATTTTTCTTATAAAACACAGAGAAAATTCTCGTAAATTGTCAACCTCGTTTGCGTCATCCAATTCCAAGATAAGGCACGTTTTCAATGACAAAAGAATTAAAAATAAAATAACGGGCATAAAAAAGAGAACAGATTTTTTGAAGAAAACAGCTTTAGCCTTTTGCCGTGTAGATTGAAGCTTCATGCAACTTACAGGTAGAATACATTAGCTTTAGAATATATATCTTGTTATACACCTGCTATTAGGTTTACTATACTTGTTTCTTCCTTCAATTGTGTTTTCTCATCAAATATTCCATTTCTTCAATTTAAAAGTTGTGTTTTCAGATGCCACCACATGGCTTCTAAGCAATAATAATTATTCTTATTAGTATAAATTATTGTAAAAGTTGAAGTTTAGCAAAGTACAGCCTTTTGGAGACGCAAAATTTCTGTCAAGGGAAAGGCTATCAGGCGAAACTATTAAGTGTAGGAAGTGTCTGGTATATTTAAGTTTAGTAAGCTCGTCCCATCTTTCCGCATCTTCAATAGAATAGTATAGCACAATATATTCCACGTAAATTGTGACGAAAAGAAACTTCCGTGGCATTTTAAAATGTCGTCCTTGAGTACGAAATGCTCAGAGCAGTAGGATGTAGGAGCATACTGAATATTACCCTCTTAGTACTACCAACTTAACAGAGCATGAATGAAAATGCATTTTGCTAATTGCATTGTTGCTAATAATTGTACTTTATTTACTCAAATCCATCAAGAAATGCATAACAATGTTGTTTCTTAGTCTTAGTTTCAATAGTTTGAGTAGATATACATAAATTATGAACATAACATGATAATAGAAAAGTCTACGCCGGCATAACAAAGTATTGCTGGAATATGGGGATGATTTATTTGATTATATACTTATGTACCTTGAAAGAATTTGAAGAGCCATATCATGAAGCCCGTTTTATGTTTATTTTTCCTAAAATGCTAGTAATTTCTCTCATTCTCTCGCTATGCATTTTGACTGAGCGAAAAACATAAAATGAAAATAGAACAGAAATATTTTAAAAGTATTGGAAATGTAAAAAATTCTGGCAAGGAATAATATGACAGGATGTATGATCGTTACATTTCTCACACGTTTAAATACGTATATTATTCACATGACAGGCGAAATAAAGTTAAAATAATATTTTTGTTTTCGCGTTTTCACAGGTCACAGAAGGCGAAGCAGGAGAATACATATTAGATGATGATGAATCTCCATTAGCTATTCTTATGAGTCAACCAAACGATAGAGGTGAGTTTACTGAGTACTTGGTATTTTTTTGCGTGACAATAATTTTTCTGTGCATTGAATAATTGAAGGAAAGTTTTGACAACTTTATGACATGTAAAATAACTGAAATTTCGTTACTTTGGGTTATTCAAATGGGCTGGTAAAAATAGGCTTGGAACCTCTGTACAAAACAAAACGTATATTTTAAAATATTTACATGTTCATATTCCATATTATGCATCATTTTCAAAGCTTTCACAGACTCATTTATAGTTTAGTAGTGTGTCCTCCTCCTCCTACGTTACAAAATAATGGAAATGGGAAACAAAATACAGAGGATGTGATATGATCACACTCTTGTTATTATGCTATGCAGTTTTAGCGTACACTTTCGACAATACAACAAAACAACGCAGTGGGTTTGAATTCAGGCTCAATCGATGTTTTCTACTTCCAGATAGTGCTCCCTCCCACCTTCCTCCACCACTGTCATGTTGATAAACTTGGTGGTAGTGTGCAGAGTGCAGAACGTTACTCCATGCAACAAATAGTAACGTCTGCAAAGGTTTTGGCTTGAGTTGCCTGTCAGTTGTGGCCACGACAGCATGAGATATTTGATGGGTATACATACACAGTGTATGTAAGTAAATACACAAAGACATCCTCCAAAAAGGGAGCCCTAACAGACATTTTGTCTCATTTTAAAAATGTAGTACAAACTCCGTTGGTGCTACACAATTAGACAAGTAACAGTTACCTGAATAACTACTAAAATAACTAATAAAAGTCCTTCCTCGTGCAGATATGATGTCAAACAAGCAGAAATATTTTTCTTTTTTTTCCATTGACAAATGACGTGTGTGTGGTTAGTATTTTCTATGAAAATGAAATTAAATCACACTGATAAACTCGACTGGACGTAAATATAACAAGTTTGGAAAGTAGTAGTGGTGGAGCAGGTAATGTTTGGTGAAAAACAAAACTGTCATTTCTCCAACCATGCCTGTATGGGACTTGTGGTTGTTGCGATTTTTTTGAAAGTAATTCCTGGAGTCATAGCCATCACAATAGTATAGTGTGGTCTGTGCTGTGCTTTTCAAAGTTATATAGTCGACTTTATGAAATCAGTGTATTACCGAGCCTCGACTTGTTCGGAATGTACTTTTTGTTGCTCCATATAATGTTGTGAAGTAAAATACTCTAATACTCGCTATTTATTATTTAAGACGCTTTAGCAATTGTCTTAAAATAATCATTATAGAAATATCACATGTAGGTTTACGCTATATTATTGACCTCAATATTCACTAGAATAGCGAACTAAAAATATCCGATGAGAAAAATAGAAACATTCCAATTTGCTAAGCCGTCTTACAAGTGTTGACAGGGAGGAAAACAAGACATTAGAAAAAAAGAACAATTCTTCCCAATAAAAATTCATTCACAGAGTTTTGGGTATGAATTTGTGCTGCGCTATACTCAATTTGCTACTACAAAATAGGTTCACGTAAAATTTTTGACTTTTATGCCACTCTACTAGTCAAAACATAATAATTCGATACATATCTGCTTTGAAAATTTTTTTGCTGATCCGGAAGACTTGGAGCAATGATGGGTTTGTGGTCCTTCTCTACTCGGAGACGGAACTGTCAAGTGGAGGTTGTATTGGGTATGTTTCCCAAACAAAGCTTTAAACAATATTGATAATAATAATTCAATGTCAGTGAAATATTTGCAAATCTTCTACTACACAAAAGCAACATCTTTTCCACTTTTTCTTCAATTTCAAATTTTCAGTCCTATATTCAGGAAACACAGTCTCAGACAAAAAAAACATTCAATTAAAGTTAGCTAGGCACTTTTGCACAACTAACAAAAATCAAACAAGGTATAAATAATTATTTAAACAAAGAGTTCCACAATTACACCCACTAGTCCCCGACTCATTTTTTTTCTGTCATCCTCCCAAACAGAAATAGTTGTTCACGGAAATCAGTCAAAAAGTAAAATCTACCAGTACACATTTCTGTAATTACTTGTCATATTTGGAGCTTTGTTACATATACCTGTAAACACCATTCTGTTTATATAATATGTACATATGCACTAATTGCAAGATAGATAATGATAGCATGGCGGGTGCAACGTATATTCTTGATTTACTTTCGTATTTTATGAAACTCCACGAACAAAGGTACGGTGACGTTTCGACTACGAAAATTTGATCTTCCATACACACTAATAATTTCCACTAAATAAGCTAAACTGTAATATATACATACATCGGGACAAACTGCTGGTGTTTCCGGCCTCGAGTAAGTTTCATTTTGCTAATAGCCGTGCAGGAGACTTGTGTTGTATATGATGAGCATTTCATGGAATGATGTTTCTCCGACAGTTTATTGCTTGCAATTACCTTTCCAAAAATGTCCTCACTCACGTCACGTTAAAAGTCAGGATAATTTATAATGGGAAGTGAGCAATGTAGTAAAAAACACTCTAGGCAGAGTCAGAGAAGTACACAGTGAACTAATGTGACGTTCGATGTATGGGGCAGTTTGAAACATTAGTTATGCTTCATGTGAACTATTTTTCATTTACTTCATGTGTAAACAACATATGTACTACACAAAACTACATCATACTACGATCCTCTTGTTTGTCACATCATGATTGCCATATTATAGTATTTGATAAAACGTATTAAAAGAAAATAGAATGTGTGCATGTAATAATAGTATCTATTAGTATAAATCAAAAGCGACGCTGCTTCTTCTATCACAGAAAAGCAAATAATATTTTCATCATCTTACTTCAACAATTAGTAAATACATTTCACTTAAAGAAAATTCTACAATCAAAATATTATTTGCATGAGCCATTCTGAAATGAGAGTCTAGCTGTCTGTAAATTTCTAGGAATAGTAACAGTAGTCTAGTCTAGGTTTTCTATTGAATTTATACGAGGGGAACAATAAAAGCTGTCAAGTAGTGTACGATATCTTCTAGAAAACGAAAAGATATTTTTTTCTCTTGTGTTGTTGTGCAGATTGGTTGATTGGAAAATGAAAAAGCTTCTTCAAAGTTTGCGTCCTAGTTTTTTTTACATTTTCCTTCGGCATATGATGGTTTTAGAACAAACTCGATGAAAATTGCTCCAACTGACAATTTATTAGGTAGTTGGAATCCATTTCCACTCCGAAAATTCACAATATCATTGTTTATTTTTCCAAATAGAAAAATAGGTAGCAGCAAGATAAGTGAAAAAAATGGCTTATTTCATTAGACGAAATCCCATCATAGAATGATGCAACGGTGAATAGATATCTTCTGAAGCTGGAAATGTATTGAGTGAAGCAAACTATTATTAAGTGACAATTTTGCTACACATACGAAGGCCAGCTTTTCAATGCATGAGAGATGACAAAAACACGATGTTCATCATTTCATAAAATTTGAAAGTTTATTTGCTATTTTATGAGAAAACTTATAGTTTATTTTAAGTTAGAAGATTGCATGTAGTGTGAGCTCCAAGCGGTTGTAAACTAAATAACTTTCCATTTTCTTCCAAGTATCGCTAATCCAAAGCGTGTGCAGAGAGAGGTGATGGGCCGTTGTGCAAAGAATTTTCTTAGAACTCCACGGGAAGTTCGAAACTTGTATCAATTTCCATTACAATCTTCGGCAGTAATGTATGTAGTTCGTTTCCATTATTTTTCGTAGCCTCTTCCTTTTCTGTTTATATTTTCCAAACTTATTGCAATCATGAGCAATTTCGCATAGACGCAGGAAAGAAAGTGAGAAATGTGGGTATTTCGACAGAAAATCCGTGTTCATAAAATGACGTACCAGGATTTGTTTTACGGTGAACGTAAGCATCTTATTAAAATGGCAAGAGTATCTTTTCTTATGATGATGCTAAAGGTAATGATCGTTGTTTGTATTTGATATTCTAAGAGAGTAGTTTACGTTTTTTTAAAGCACATAGAAGGGTTTTAAATTCATAACACAAAGCAGTAGCTCCCTCGCCCTAGTAGAACCGGAGTATCAGAATCCGGTCGTGTGATGCAAGATGTAAAGGATATATGAAGCAAGAAATCGTCACGTCCACGTCAAACCTGTACTAATATACCATGTACGTATGTTCTTCCTTAATTTTCACATTTTTTAACGGAGGAAAAAGCACTTCCAGAATATTTCGCGGTAGATGCATCTTTACCGAAATAGAACAAATAGAAATCTGCTAATCTGAGTTTATGGCTCTTTCACAAGGAAGGTGATTACACGTCATGAATGTAAAGTTGTGCTTTATAGAATGATGTATGCCTTATCTACTGCAAGCAACTTTAGCCCTGTAGCACATCATTTGTTGGTTATTGCTGCACATAAACGGTTCAAAACCTGGTGTAAAAATAAATTAGTATCACAATCTCGCGTTTTTTGACATAATTTTACTTCAATCCATGGTTTAAGGAACCGTAATTTTGATCAATTTAAAGAGTTTGCATGCATTACATGACATACAGAGATGATGCATTAGTGTGCCAGTACTGGATTACCCCGTTTGATTTTTGCAATCCGTAAGCTAATACATTGACATTGGATTAGACAAATGGTTAAAATTTTTATAGGAAATCACTGAAAAAAGCATCCTGTTCACATTATAAAACGTAAATAAATACAACGATATGTTATTGTTTAGTAGTGTTTCATGGAATGACAGGCTTTGAAATATTTCACGAGTCTGCTGGTAAAGTAATCAGTGATTAAGAGTTTAAAAATCAGCAAAAAGCTTCGGCAACACAATCCTCAACTCAAATCGTTTTTGCCAAGGCTAAGCTGATCAAATTTTAAACGGGAAAATTAAGTTTTGGACTCTTTTCGTGTAGCCCTAAAAGGTTTCCGAAGAAAATACCATCTCGTGTTTAATGTTTTGGAATTGCATTGCAGCATTGTATTACCTCTCCATTTAACCCACAGAGAATCACACAGTCTTCAGGGACACACAAGTTACCCTTGTTGCGTTCATTTGATTCATTATTTCCCAGAATTTAACAAGGCTCGCTAAGAGATCATGTACAATTTTTTCTTCTTTAAAGGTTCAATCATGTTCCACGTGAGACGACGACCCCCAGACTGCCATCCCAGAAAACGAAAGAAGAAGCCTACACGAAGAGCAGATGACGAAATTGGAAGCGGTTACAGAGGCAGTTATGACGGACAACATGAACCCATGCTTGTTGAACTTCTGCCTGGTAAGCCTTTGTTTAGTTTGTTTACTTGATTTGCTTCTTGGAAAGTGAGGATGATGAAACGATGACAGTTAATTCTCCACATGTAAACACACTACCACTTACTGGAATGAAAAGGTGGAAGTTAACACTCGACACCCAGAACAGAACTCCACAGGCAGTAAATATTTAGTAGAAGATTTGTAAAAAAAAGTTTCTCCATTTCTTTTAGTAATGTACATGCATTCGCAGTATTGAGATACACACACTGCATTTCTGGCGACTATTGTGTGCACATTTACCACTTACCATCAAACACTTTTATAAACATTACTTCCTCTATAATGTCCTTGTTCTTCCATACTTGGAAAACCTAACTAAAAATATCAAAGTTGTCGTAAGCTATTAATGCCTGTCTTAGTGAGAAGCATATGAAAATGTAAGCAGCAAACTGAAATGATAGGAGGCTGTGGAAGCTGTAACCATATCTAGAAATGGACCGATCGCGATACCCGTTCATCGATGTCAATAGAATTATTAGACACGTCATTGACCCCAGCTTGTTAATCTACCTTATAGCCTTTTGATCTTGGAATATATATTTTCACTCAGTTGGTAGTTTCAATAAAAGACGATCACATTTCTTACATGACGTATTTCAAAAAGTACAAAGATTTTTAAAAAATCGTAGCGTATCACATTACCCCGCAATACTATTTCGTTTTCCAGTATTGGATTTTATGTAATGTAATATCTTTTGATAGATATTATACTTTTTTAAGATCATTTAAGTTTTTAGTGATATGAGTATAAATTCAAATTATTTTGAATATCAAAATTATATAGCACAATGCAAATGACATTTGGACACATATGTATGTGCTATACAACCTTTCTTCTTTTCATTCAATTCCTAGTGAAAGTAAAACAATGGAGTATGATAAATCCTACTTGACTAATCTGCCCGATTGAATTTCTTTCACAGGCATGACATAATAATAGAATCCAAATTCATAGGTTCATACTTGCGGGATGGATAATGCATAGTTTAGAGCCCATCTTTCATATCTGTCAGTTTGGCTAATATTGGCGCACCTATAACAGACTGGGATATAGATAAACTGTTTTTCCTTCATACAAGCTGCAAAAGTTAAATTATGACATAAATGTTGGTGGTAATAATTACGTAATAAGTGCGAAACAGTCAACTTGGATAGTACTTAAGAATTAGAAAATGCATATTGACACGGGCTGACGCTCTCTTTCCCTAAAACCTGTTTCATTTCATAAACCATAGGTTATTTTCTCTCTCTAGTAAAGCTGTTATTCGACTTGGCTGGATAAACCAAGTTCTTTCAAACATTCAAAGTATGTAGGTATATACAATAGAAGTTCAAAAATTCTCTTCTTGTTACAGTTTTTAAAAGGCTGTCGACCCTATTTTAGTAAACAACACTTTGCACGAAAAATAACACTCGAGAGAGAAAGCAGCAATCGTGTTGTACACCTACTATTATTCCATCAATGTTTAGGGAGAGGAATTTGTTATCACAGATTTCAAAAATGATGTGTAGTGTATGCGTAATGTGGCTCGTGGGTATTGCTTTAGTATTCAAACTTGTGATTAACACTGGCAACTACCTGTGTTTCTCCAATATGAGCACATGGAGTAAAAACTTTCCCTCATACGAGTCACACACACTGCTTTTTTTCATATGCATGACAGGTTAGACAACCAACATGAAAGCAAAATAAATGTTAAAAATGCGGAAAAGTTTCAGTAGTTGCGTCATTCTTCATCTTTCTACGCTGTTTTTGTATTTGTACGTACTAAATATATTTATGGAAGTAGGTCAGTTTGTCACTCAGTAAACAAAAGAGAAACTGCGTTTTGGCGAGAAGGTGTACAGTACAGTCAATAGTGTCATAAAAAGAGAAAACATTAAATTCTGATTGCTAGAGCGAGAATCTGCGTATGTTTTATAAGGCTATTACGGCAAACAGGAAATCAAAGGAGCTAGCATGAAAGATGAAAGCAGCAGGGATCAAATGAATTGCTACATTTTGAGTCATTTTCGACAATGACTGACTGGGATGAATGAAGGGATGAAACGGAAAATTTAATACTACATAAAAGTGCAGTAAAATGAGCAAAATCTTTTTGAGCTGCTACAAAGTGGCTCTAAAATTCTGATTCCAGTTTAACTTGCGATTTTGATGCCCAGAAATCCATTTTCCTATGATGGCATGATCTCTACGTACTAGATGGATGGGATTATGACTTTCTCCCACATCATCAGCTATGATGAGCAACGTGAATTCTTGGTATAAAATTTGAACAGCTAAAGAAGGGTTGTCATAAAAATGATTATGCAGTATACATCTGCACCACCACCACCAGTATTCAACAATATGAGCATGTGATTGTTTACACTGACGCCAGTGAAGATGGCGATAATAAAATTGAAATAACGATGTTTTTCTCGTTCATTCACGTATCCAGACAAAATGGGCAGCTTTCAAACAAAAGCGGGTGCAACCCTCTTCCTTTAATTGGCGTGTCAGGAGCAGACGGTTTTACTGTTGTCTGCTAAAGTAAATAAATAAAGAATGTGGAAATTTATGTAACAATGTAGTTCAATGTATGGTTACAAGTTCGTTTGTGCATGTGATAGTGATATTTAAAGGTAATAAAACTATTATATGGGTGGAGTACAGATTGTGTAATATAATAGTAGTTAAATAAGTCTGATAGAATGCATTAAGGGTAGATCATCTATCATAGATGGAATGCAATATGATGCATCCATAAGTGAAATGCATGTTACACATTCGTCAGCTATCGACTCATCGTTCATTCATACGTTATTAAATCACTATTTGCATAATGTTTATGGATTTTTTAAGGCAGTTTTTTTCTTTAATATTTCTTTTGCAATTCTGTTTCTGCTTTCTGTTTGCATTTGTTCTCAGAAATAGTGTAAATAAAAATAAACAATAGCGAGTGTGTAACTGCAGCTATTTTGTAGAAAAAAGTAAATAAACATATTCCTAATCCTAAGTGAAAGTATAGTATTGGCAAGTGTTTTATGCGGCAAAATATGCATTTCCAGTTCTGAGGGCTCTCACGATGATATTGCTCATTTACCGGCCAGTTGTTCCCATTATTGAAGGAATTGCCATTGACACACTTACTATAATGTTACAATCAAATATATACACATTCCGCTCCGACCGCTTAAAATAAAGCGTTTCTCATCATCACACAAAAACGAAATCGTTTTTCTACTAAGTCACCTATTCATTGATGTTTATTTACTTACTTACCCAGTTATCATTCATATGCTCGCTCTCATTTACTTACAACCTATAGCAAAGTTCTATTATTGATTATTGCTATTAATATCGGAAAAAACAATAATCAGTAGACTAAAGTGAATACCAACGCCGTTTCATTTTGCCATGAAGTTGGGCAAAATAATGGAAAGGCACGTCCATCAATATCACTCAAAATCAGAGTAAGAATATGAATATATGTGCACGAGTCAGAGTTCTACTGTGTTGTTGTCTAATAATATCGAAGATATTGAACAGTGGGAAAAGAACTGGTTGGTTTCACCGTTTTCCTTGCAGTGTTTACACATGAGAGGGCCTAAAATGTTTTTCATCTTTGGCTGTACTATAATATCTGGTTACTTCTTAAACATACTGAAATAGCTGGCATGACGTCATACTAATATATTGTGCTATCTCGTACAGTACATTCATGTTTCGAAAAGTAATGCGTAATTGATAACAACAACAAAATTGTGGGAAAATACACACTTTTGGGGCAAAAGGGGCCCAACGGCCCAATGTCCATATATTTTGGTAATCATTTAATATATAGGCATGACGTGAGAACGTCAGTCAGTGAACTTGCCATATATATGTAGCTCCATGCGTCAATTGCAGCACTGTGTAACTGCTTCTAGACTCCTGCCGTTACTGCTAGAGTATTTTAAGTTACAGAGGGAGAGAGCGTAAAATTAGGACAGGATGAAAATATCAGTGTTTACGCGAAACCTTTTTCCGGTGAATTAATGCTAGAAAGTATCTATATATTACGGTTCCAGTAAAATACTATTAATGCATATTATATGTAACATCATACTGCTCTGTGTGTACCTGGTATATACCTTTCACTTGAAATCTGTAATTTAAAACAAAAATCAATTCAGATCCATGCAGCTGTAAGAACGCAGTTCCATTCCATTGCTGGACACTGGAGACTAGCCATTATGTTTTTCTCACTTTTCTCACTAGAACAGGTCCGAATGGTTAAAATACATAGATGATGCTACTCTTCGCATGCCTCCCTCCATAGGAAATATTTCGCTGCTAAATCCTACCCCTATTGAGCTAAAATTTACAGTAAACTTGGGTTTCTACATTCTCTCCGTTAAGACGATACAATATAATGACTGGAATGCTTCAGGAAGAAGAATTTCTGAATTAAATCAAAATATTAGGCAGATCGGAATGACATATTGCTTCATTTTTTCTAAGCAACTTATGGTTTTAAACGTCTGGAAGGGGAAGCCATAATTAATATAAACTAAGGCTCTATGAATGGCGCACTATTTATAAGGCCAAACCAATGGAATTTCTCGATCAATCATGTTTGAATGTAGTTTATGGTGATTGTATTAATTAAAATTGTATCCGAAAATTGTACATTAGATATTGAGATCGTTAGGACCATGTTAGGACAGCAAAACACCGTATTCTTTTGGTAAAAACTTACATTTTTGTCCCATCAAAACAGGTACTTTACCTACTGATATGTTGCCATTGTACGTAGCTCCCACTGTATTATTGAGGACAGGGTCTAAAAATACGCATTATTAGAATTATGCCACGTGAGTAAAGTAACCGAAGCTAAGGTATGTAGGAATGAAAATTAAGTGGGAGTGGTGGTTGGCGGGAAATGCGTAGAAAATAATCGGTTTGTGATGAATGCTGTGCGTGTATAAAAACATGACGTAAAAAAAGATTAAATTATCATGCGTGTATGATTCATTTTTGTTTCTACGCACGCAGATAAACAGTGTAAGGTACTCAAAGTAGAAAGTTTCAAGCTATATATTACTGGTAAGTCATAGTAATAAAAGGCCATTACAAAAGTACATGTAGTTGATTCAGAGCCGCGTTAATACATACCAGGGGAAAACATGGCTGACCATCAGCGAATAGCAAATTAGGTATGCATTCACATTTTGCAATGGTTGACATTTCTGAACATGCAATACAAAATGCTTAGTCACTTTGTTGTCCTTATTCCTTCCACGTTTTAACGGAGAAAGGCAAAATGTGAATAGTATTCAACCGCGACAGGATTCCTACAAAAATGTCTGTCTCTAGAGGAATATTACAGGAATTGAGCTGCCACAAACGAGTTTTCTCAAATGTACTTGTACTTGCTCATGTATCTCTAGAACATAATTTTGTTTAAAGTTCTTCAAAGAACTGTTTATTGTTTGCTACATTCGGCGCATTGAGAAAAATATTTTGTAAAAGAGAGACATGTTTACAGTCAGCAATTCAATTATCTTTTTCAGTCATCTCTCCAGTAGGGCTAAATGCTTTCACTCTACTTTCAATAGCTAACTTCCAAAAGAAACCAGTTGCCTTTCTTTCGTTTTGTTCTTTTATATAATATATTAACACTGCCATTATTGGTTTGGAGCTTGCATTAGAGCAATGCAGTAACAACAATGCTTAGATAATGGATAGAACGAATTCATTATTTATTAAAACTTTCAAAAGTCTGTTTTCACTTTACTACTACAAGTTGTACGCAGTGCACTTACCAAGTGGATATTGCGTATTTCTTTCCTTTTCTACTTTCTCTCCGTACTTTAACACGACCTATTTGGTAAATAATTTGCGCCTTCATGGTTCCATCTTTATTACGGGGATGCAGTGTAGTGGAGGTCGGTGAAGACAAAAACCCTGTTCCCTTTGGATAAAGTTCGTCTCATACTTACACTAGAGTGGAAATACCAAGAAACTGCAAAAAGCCTCTTGGATTTTTTGGATCTATGTATTGTTGGAAGAGAAGTAGAATCCAATTTTTCCGTAAATAAGATCTGTCAATCGAAAGAGCAATTTAGAATGACACTCTCTTTCTTTCAGTCTTTTACTTTGTAATGCATACAAAAATTCACACAAAGAGAAAGTTTGGGATTTGAAGCTTATTAGAGTAGAAAGCTGTAAGAAGATACATTAACATTCACTTATTTACTTACCTCTCTCTTTCCATGACTTGGTGGAAAGAGCAAAGAGCTTTACCATTACTGATACTAAATTGTTTATTATTTTTCTAGTACAAAATTTTGATAAATGGTGACTGCAAAAATAACAAGTAATTACAGAACATTATTTTGGACGAGTACTGGGTTGAAAATGATGCAAGGCATATTAAAAGAAAAAAAGTACACTGGATGCAATATATGGATCTTTTGTCGAAGCGCTGTGAACAAACAGTATGTTTTCCCGTTTCAATGGCTTTTAATGCTTGTATGCATAAAAACAATTGCGTTTTACCTTATTATAATGCTTTTCGTCAAATAATAACCTCTGGAGAAAGTTATGAACAGTTAAATCTTAAGCAACGAGGTATTTCCATCATTGAAATGATAATACTTTATGCGGAATGAAAAGTTCACGAAATCTTACCTGCCACCGTAGTATGTAATATCCTTTTCTCATCCTTCACGTCTCAGGTCAACCCACTACCACCACCCAAGCCGTTTTTATAAAATCCTATTAACATCAAAGACCTTGATTCAAAGTATTTATTACAGTACTAGGGTAGTATTCCTGTGCCTGTTAGTAACGCTTTACTTGGTACTCAAAAAATCCATAATACCTGACTCAAAATATGTTACGCACTTGCATTTGTTTTGTTTGTTCAACAAATATTGTTTTGTTTATGTGGTTTTTAATATATATTATAATTGGGCAACGAATACCTACGTGTATAAACTATACATCTACCATGAGATTATTATAATAATGAGAGTGGAACTAAAACCGATTTCGTGTCTACTTTTTTCACTGAAACTGGGTACACAGTAAAGAGGGTTGTTAGGCTTTCTACTCCAATATATTTACAAGAGAAAAAAATGGTTTGGTTGTTTGACGTTATTGTAGTAGGTTTGACTGCTTTGCTGTTGTGAAATAATGTTTGTACTCACAATTTTTATCAATATGGTAAGTGTAACAGTGTCACTAAACAATAATTATAATTCAGTAGGAGGATGAAAGAGAATAAAATAGAACATATATCTGCTTATATGCCTAGCTATGTTTGCGTTTCTGTGTTTTTAAAAGAAGTTCAATTGTTTACGCTGCATACCTAGTTGCTTTGAAGGTCGTACTACAATGAAATGAATGGTGAAAGGAAAGTAAAGAACAAAATGTATTTATTTTATTGCTTTTTTGTTTCCGCTTCCTCATGATTGTGACTTGTGTAGAAAATGTTATCTTTGCGATACTTGAAGAGATGCCCCTAGCCAAAGTCAAAGCGAACATTGAAAGTAAACAATTGTTTTTTTAAAAAAAAACGCATCAAAAGCACTAACAGCAGAATTATAACTTTGTTTTCGTATTTCTCAGTTTTAATAGTCTTGTATACCATAGACAGTTGGTAGCAGGAACTGAGATTGTTCATAGAGAACAACGTAATCTCAAGTTGGAGAAAATGTTCACGTTTTCTGGTTGTGATTGAATATCTTGGCGTAGTAAGGTTGCTGTGTGTGATCAAACGTATTTGCTGCTCTGCTCTCATGTTCTTTACACAGAAATGTTTTTGAAAAGTCTTGGCAGTCTAACCTAAAAAAACTAATCATTATGGAATGACAAATTGTTCTCTCATCACTATCGCACTGTTTGTCATTTGATAAAAGTGTATGATTCGTATTTAAAAATGAACGCTTCTTTTTAGTGGGCATTAACGGCATATTATACAGAAAAGTACTTTACATGCGCAGATAACAAGTTGACACGTCTTCAAGGACGTAACACTAATAATTTGGTTGTCGAACTGCTGTATATGAAATAAATGTCAACTACAGCTCTTTTCTGTTATAAATCATAAAGTAAATCACAACACATGGCGAAATAGTGAAAGTACATGTTTTTCACCGGATATTGTCTCGGAGAAAGCAAATGCCTCCTTGAGCTGCCAACTAGCTTCTACTCATAAAGTGGCGTAAACTAATATAATAACGGTGGCTAAAGATCCTCCAATCGTAGCATGTTAATGTTTAATTTTTGCTGAGCTTTCCTTTTCAACACTGAAATACATAAAACCAAATCACTGTCAGAGCCGATGTCTGCATGCATTAATTACATGTCACGATGTTCATATTATTAAGTATAAACTTTTGTACTAATGGAATATTACTAGTTTGTTATTCTCAAGTATTTTTTTACTTAATTTCTAGATGGAAGTGAAACAGGAAGACGGATCGCTTTAGAGACAGATGTGACTGAAGTCGGAAGTGAATGGGGTGGTCTGCAGCTAGCTGGGTTAAGGCCTAGACATTGTGTAATTGCCAGTACGGAAGGGATTGTCACACTTACGCCATCGTCAAGAGATGCTGACATTTATGTTAATGGACAACGAATCTACGAGACAACAATACTTCAGCATGGGGCAATAATACGGTTTGGGAGAACACACTACTTCCGCTTCTCACATCGAGCGGGGCAGCCATTTTCGGAAAGGTAATTGACCAATGACGAAAGATGGGAGCTGGTAGTTTGCTCGAACATGTAGCTTCATATTCCATGTATTTTACTTCCGGTGAAAAGACGAACCTCTCATTTTCGATTGAATTATGTGAGCTACACAGCCTGTAAGCGAGGCGAGGCCACTTTTTTGTATGCTTGGATAAAAATGACAGATGTCAATTTTAATGGAATGGATGAAATGATTGATGGGTATTTACTTTCTTGGTATTGGAATATGCTGATTGTTTCATTTTCCTGCGCACTAAAATAGAATAGAACTTGCATTCCAATATGCCAAATACGTCCTCCCACTCATATATTTTATACAGTTTACGTCTTTGTTTATGCCATCCTTAATAATTTTCTTTGTTTTTATGTTATTGTTATTTGAGCTTGATTAAATTACTGATTTTTTTTTTTGTTAAAATTAATTTTTTACTTCAGGGAAATTATTGAGTCCCCTACTGCTGCAAATAATAGTAATAATAACAACAATATTCCCGGAGGAGGTGTAGATGGAAGAACTACACTTTCTCCTCCCTTATCACCAACACAGGAAGATGCTCCCAGGTATGTTCATCATTTGCCCTTTTTTATTTATAATTTGTTTTTTCTTATAACTGTAGTTTATGTTTCTGTTTTCTCAGCTTCACTGTTTTCATTTTTCTTCTCTGCTATTGATTTATTACTTTTATTAGGTTACTTGAAAAGTGGCCTTATA
>JAHZMZ010004495.1:0-14528 GCA_027743805.1 Lepidocyrtoides sp. E14 | reverse complement strand
TGATGTGCCATGCAGCATATCATTCGAAAGCTTATCGAATGCTGATAAACATTTCGGCATACCCGGCTACTTCTTTCACTGATCTTACGATCGCTGGTTTTTACAATTCGATGCCATTGCTAGACTTTCAAAGACTTTACGACCCCCATGCATACCTAGCATTCCCCAATAACGCGCACTTTCTTTTGTTGAATTTAAAGTACGAAAACACTCTGAGGAACTACTACATAGATACAAAAAGCCATTCAAATTGAATTAGAGGTCAAATTGAAACTATATGCGAACTAACTATAAACATGTTATGAGCTCTTTTCAAGTTCTTTAAGACAAAAGCATACTGCTTTGCATACTGTTCGCTGATGCATCGGTTGAGTTGAGTAAAGATTTGCCAATAAGCATGAAGTACAAATACATCAATTCACAGTTAGCTTTTTAAAATCAATCTCAATGTCCATTGGCGTACTTAACGGCAAAAATTCGGATTTGGAGCTTCAATCTTTAGTTTCTAGGATTTACACAGTTCAATTTTGAAGCATTTAAATTCGCATTATTATTCGTTTTTCTCTGTAAATTTGCCTTGTTCGATGTATTTTGAATACACTGTAGAACTCCCATTTTAAAATATTGTATTTTTTACAAAGTTTGTATTACGTAAATATATATTTAATGTGTATATGACTCTAACAAATATGGATTTTTTGTTTCAACAGATTCGTGGCGATTGTGTATCCATTGAAAAGGTGAGTCTACTCGGTGGTTGACTAATGTTAATTACTCATTTCATTGTTTAAGTAAATTGATTTTGAGCAAGCACTGCTTCCAATTTTGCATTTCTTGTGAAACATACTATGTGGCAAAGTCTCTGTCGTGATGTATGCGTGCTAACACGAAGTAAATTCTACTTTCTGAAAATGAATCAAATAATAATTAAATTTGAAAGCTTTCATATAGCCTGTATTGCGCAAAATTATTATATAACATTGGAAGGCTCCAATTACGGAAAAACAATACAGAGGTAGTAGTAAGAAGTAAAAAAATGAGTATGCTTTTAATCAGAATCAACACCGTCAAACTACATTTATTAAAAATGCGATTCCGTTTCTATATTGAGAACAAATGATGGCAAAATGCAACACCTTCCACTTTGGAAGTTCCACCAATGTATTTATCGAGAAGCATAAACATTTTTGATGAAAATAGCACAGCAATTCCATACCATAAAGGTACGACTGCATTATTGCTTCGAATAATACACATTTGAATTGTTTTGTTCTTTGATTTCTCTATGTGCAGTCACAAAATTTCTCAGCTCTCCAGAGTTGTTCGGATGATTGGAATAATATGGGTCGTAGCTTTCTGCTTGGCCCTGCCACAAGCGGCTCAGTTTGGAATCATGGACGAAGTAAGTGACTTCATTTAAAATAAATGCATGGCTTATGAAAATGTTAAACTTGATCCAGTAAATCAGAAATAAAGTCGGCTTGTGAATAATCAAACTTTGCTACATCCATTTGCTTGCGTTTGTAATGAATCGTAATAATTGCGTGTCATTCGCAACAGGGACTATTAACCTATAACAAAATAATATTTTTTCCGCTTATGGTATTTTTCTTTGCATTACATTTTATGAATAACAATTTGCAACAGATTTGCTTTCATAGTTTAACGTTGACCAATGAGAAGAAACGTTTACGGGTGCGCCAACATGCTAGAAGAAAGCAGGTGTTAATAAAAGTAAAGAAATAAACCGCAAGTAGGCAATTGAGTAAAACTCTTGAGGTACAAGCACAATTATCGGAAAACTGCTGAAACACAATCTGACTTGAATAGTCCAACCAGTTTTGACAAATTTTCCCATTACCAAGTTCTCAAGATATACGCGACCTTGATTCATTTTAACCACATGACAGGCTATCGACTCATATCTTGTTGATTTCAGCAGGTCATTCTTTGTGTAACCAAATTAATGGAGGGTTATTTCTTAGAGTCGACCCTCCTCAGTAGGTCAACCGATTAAATACGAACGACAAAAATCAAGTATGTATTGGAACTTTACCTTTATCCTGTGGTAATTGTGTACCTGCACAAATCCCACTAGCAAGAAAGAGCCTAATTGTTATATAGGTATGTGATATACATACTGATTGATTATGAACAGACACTTGGCTCCAGCTTCTACCTAATTAGCTAGCTCTCCTGGCTCCTCTACGTGAGTACTTAAGTAAACTTTTATAACATCAAAAAAGTGTATCTGTATCTACTGAATACCCAAGTAAACGATCAAGTAGGCGTTTGTACAATAGCACTCTACATTCAGGACAATCTCACAGTACAGCTACCATCTGCAGGGTACAACCGTGAGTAGGACCGTTCTGGCATTGACCATTAAACTTAAGTACTCCACTCCACAACAACCACGCAGTTGATTGGACAAAAGATTGGAAATTCACCATTACGCACACACTTCCTGCTACACATTCCTCCTTGACTCTCAATTTGGAAGAATTTATAATATTGCTGGTAGAAAGTAGAAAAGAATGGTTCGTTTGAAGGTTAAAATAGGTCAATAAAGGATAACTTTCTTCAAAGGTACTTGGAATTAAGACGGTTATATTTTAAATATTAAGCTCAGAGGAACGGGAGCGTTGAGGACATGAGCGATCGTCTAGTATTTTTTTACAGCCCCCTAAAGCATATTTTCATATGTTCTTCCATGTTTGAGCATAACTCTGACTGCCAAACATTTGCTTTGCCTTTTTGTCTGCTACCAGTGTCTTCCATTTGATTCGGCCAAGTGTAATGCAAAGGCATCGTAGTCTGAAATCTAGTTTGTCTCCGGTTTCACCTTACCCCATTTTCTACATGTGTTTGGCCACTTGTACTGGAGAAAGCTGGAATGATGGTTAAAGAGAAAGTTATAAAAGAGAAAAGTGAGAGAAAGAGGATTGTAAAGTATAATAATTTTTTGACATCTGTTAAACTTACGTTCTTTATTGTCCCTTTCGATAGATTTCGATAAATTCTAATGACATGAATGTACTGGAACATCCTCTGTCCTGCCTGAAGTACGACGGCATGGAATGTTCGATAATAATAGTTTCAGGCTTCTTTTCTATGTATAAAATAATAACGAACTTGAACCTTCCGTTTCTTTTGGGAAGTGGGCGTAAAAATTGCCTTTTGAAATAATTGATAGCTTGAACAAATCTTTGTTGGGGAGGGTCAGGTACCGCAAGGGCTGTGCGTTCTTTTACTCATTCGTTGTGTGTTTTCAATACAGATTTTACAGAATGGGTAACTCTGAAAGCAAAATGCCGAGAAATTACGCAGCCAAAATAAATTGCTGTACAAAGTATACCTTGTACATACATTTTCTGATGTGATGGCATAATATACTATAATATGTTGTGAACTTTCTGAAACGCGGATATTCAGTAATGACGCAATGAAGGTAGGCTAGGTATTACCCAGTAGGTATGGAACCAGAATTTATTGTCGAGTTGCCTGTACCACATTGTATTTTTATACTTGTGTCATTGCCATTTCAACTGGAAGTATTTTCGTTCTGATGTGGTTTCAATGTATGTAGATTGTAGATGAAAACTTGAGTAAACTGCACACTAGTCATCTGTGAACATGTTTGTTGTGTATAAGTGTAACCCTATTTTATCCTATCATAAACATACACAAAATTGCTGGGCCGTGCTAATTAACTTAGCTTTCATGGTGTGTCCACCACTCACATCATTAACTTCAGACAATTGCTTCTATGAAAAAAGAAACTCGTTGTACTTGTTCAATGCAGTGGAAAAAATGCTCACTTGGCCGTCTACCATTTTCACAGGCTTCCTCATTTCTTGCAGTAGTAATCACTCGAATCACTTGTAAATGGCTTTTATATAGCTTCAAAAACTCATTTTTATTCCATCCCCAGAAACACATTTACGATCACCATTATAATGAACTTTCTGAGTAAAGAAGGAAAAGAGGCATATCTGCCTATCGATCCTCAGCGGTTTTGAGACGATAAAGAATCCACATATAAAAGAACGCTGGGCATGTAACATGTCGCAAATGTACATATATATAAAAATAATATTAAAAAGAAAATAACGAGTTTCAATAACCCTCAACAAACCATGTAAGCATGTGTGTTTCTCTTATTAGAATAGAAGCTTTTATAAAAAAAAAGTACTAGATAGAATCATGGTTGACTTTTACCGACAGAATGGGATGAAGATAACAAAGACATGTGTAGCATCCATCCTCTCACATAAATTGACCATTTTCGCATTACATAAATGACAATGACACCCGTCATTGTCCTTCTTCTCAGTCACTCAAATATAAAGAGTGACTATCATCCCACCATCATAGAAAGAATTGATTCTCACAGCTTCTTGTTCATTATTATTATTGAACGTGTCCGTTGACGACTTTGTCGACTGCAAACTTATGGAAAGTGCGTTATGTATATACGAATATTTTACGAGGGAGTATGTACTACAGAACAAGCCAAAATGCTGCATTTATTTATGTTATCATCACCTTACTGCACTACTTCAGTCTGCTGATAGACACTTTCAGACTTATCTTACTTAATATATTCTCCTGTCAAAAACAGACAAAAAAAGAAATTACATCGGAGGTATTACTATGTAATGTTTTTGCCACTTATGATGACATGGGCGAAACGGTAATAATCGTCCACTGAATCTACTACTGCGATGATACAGATGAATATATGTATGTATCATATGAATGAAACCAAAAGCAGATTTTTTTGCGAGGAGTCGGGGAATGGTGTCTATGTGACATTGTTTTATTGCATCAAGTTTATCGTATGTGAAACAGACACATTTTTTAACAATAAAATGGCCTTTATGGTATTTTTAAGTAAAATATTGAAATTTTATTGTTTCGCTTCTAAAAGTACCTACTTCAAACGTAAGATTTAAATGTACGTATAATATTGTGTCTACCTCTTTAAAACTGGATACAATGGTCATCTCGGTCATCTTGCTCGATTGTAGACCCACTGTAACTTTCAAAAGTATGTGGCATGATGCCAGTGAAATTTTATGTCATAAACTCGATAACCACTATTGACTATATATACTCAAGCTAGTAGGCATGCATTTCACAAGTGTTTTTGGTTAATCACACCTGTGCAATTCCATTTCCAAAGTACAACAATATATGTAATAATAAATTTTGCAACTACTACCCTAAATATGACATAATCAAGCAACGCAGTAATTACACACAAGTGAGTGTCAAATTATAACATCGGTAGCTAAAGCAGGGAAATGATTATTTGATATTGCTAACACAGGAATTTACCGGAAATTCAATTAACAGTATGAACAATAAACAGAACTCATGAGTAATGACATATTGTAGCTACGAGTAAATTGTAACAGTTTGGCAAAGAAATTTCTAGAGACTAAATTGAATAGGTATATTACACTGCTCTCATACGAACGAAACGGTGGTGGTAGCATTAAATTTGCCAGCGCAGAAGGGTAAATGGCAATCAATTTACTTCATATTACCTAAAACACTTCCCAACCCAGGTACAAATGGCTTGCACAGGTAGTTTACCTTGAAAAAATGACAAACTTTAATAATAGTGTGACATGAGTTGGGAAAACTAAAAATAAATCAGCGATAGAAATCGACGAGTTGAGCGCATCATATTCTGAGCCCTTTTTAGAAAAGTCAACTGAATTTATTTTATTTTTTCAATATCAGAGACATTTACTTGCTAATAGTAATTCTGTTGGCCTTTTTTCATTGTTTTGAAGTCCAGATTATGCTTTAAGTTACGCCTATGAACAGGCAATACCAATTATTTATTTTTGGCATTACTCGCACCACAAACCATTACAGTACTCTGAAGTTCTAACATGTCAGTGTGTCTCTATTTTGTTTCAATGCAGAATATTTATTAAAGGTTATAACATTCGACTCATTCTAAAAGCCAAATATCTATACATTGGCACATTTGAATTCAGAATGCGTTAATGGGACTGGAAATTAATGAGCATCTGGTTTAGACAACCAATCAACCCCTATTATTTCAGAAAAATAAGGAACAATGACTTAATTCTATTTGTCCGTTTGTTTCATGACCAACAAGCCCTAGGTCAAAACATTTTTTTATTCATAGAAAAGTTTGTTTTGTTTGGACAATTTATCCATATAACACGATCTGGAAGAATGATGTACGATATCTGCGATTACACGATAACAGTATAATATAATGTGAATTTACCTACGCCTATCGCACCCGATTGTTTCAAATTTCAAATATAGCGTAGCGTATCTGGAGGAAAGTAGTCTGATAAAAATGTCAAGAATTGTGTGAAAAAGGGAAAATTAATTTCGGATTTTATAGGAACAAACAAAATTTGCTCTTTGTATTTAATGCCCTGCAGGCAGAATGATCTAAAAACTTCAACCTTTCCCATTGACTACTTTTGCTATTTATTTCCCTGCTACAAGTTATTAACCTCTTTAGTGAACCATTCAGCTGGGAAAGAACGGCACTGGACCAAAGACCGACGTGCCTATAGTCTAAGACTCAGACTAAATCAATGTTTATGAAAGTATTTAGCATAAGTGTCTATAACAGATGCATAGTAGGTAATTATAAAATTCTACAGTAGCAAAAAGGCAAGCATATAACACATAAGCTTTTAGGGGCAATCAGAAATACCGTGCGTATCTCTACGCCAAAGTTATGGTACCTCTAAATGTAACATTAGACCAACAACGAGGAAATACTTTTCGACATCTGTGCATGAAGTCCTGTCAGTATCATAAACAATTATTACGATTTAAAATATGCAGTACGTAACAAGCTTACAATAACATCATAACTAAGTATTCCTAACATTTTTTAAAAATCTATCTGTTACTTTGTTTTCAAATAAAAATATGGATTTAGCAAAGAAAATCACCTTGTTGTATGTAGAGTTAAGTGAAAATTACTTGGTTTTACAAATAAATGAATTTTATCTTTGCAGAAATCTCACCAATATCCTTCCATTGTTCTGATCAAAGGAGCTTGGTGTACAATCAAAAGGGAGATATTCCCATACGCATTTGAGATCTCTAGTTGTGTGTTCTTTGTGATTCCGATGACAATTATTACAGTTCTTTATATACTGATTGGACTAAAACTTCGACGACCGCGTGGGGGCTCAGGAAGCAACAGTCAAGAGCTGAATGTGGAGCCTCGAAACATTACTTCTACTCGACATTCCCAAAGCCATGTCATTCGCATGTTAGGTAAGCACAAACGGTTAATTTTTTATTGTGTTTCTATTTATTACAAGAAACCAGATAAATACATCCGGAAATTAAAGAATATTATACAGGTAGCAAAATATACGCAGGCAGAATGGTAATGAGATGAAAAAATAGTTTCCGGAAGTGTTTGACTTCTTATATACATATACCCGCGTTCCACACACTGCGTGCAGCTAAAGGTGCATACATTTAGGCATATGTATGCATTCAAAATTTCGTAGTTGTTCACTACATGAAATTGAAAAGACTTTAAAAATATAAATCATCATGAAAATCAATCGAATAAACTTCAAATGAAAAGTATATATCGATTCGATTGGTGGTGTCTTCATCTTTCCACCGTTTTGTGGTCCTTATTTCGTCTTTTATTTGCAATGAAAGTGAGGTAAAATCACTTTCTGTGTTTAAAATAAACCATCAAGCCATAAAGCACTTTACTCTTTCCGCTTTTGGCTCTGATATTACTTTTAAATTTCCGGTGCTTACAGGCAGATATGTTAGTGGCAAATTAAAGCTCACTGACTGTGAGTAGGTCTCAAAAATAGCCTGTCATGCAAAATATATTGGAAGATAATTGGCCAGGTCATTTTGAAATATAGTCAATCTTCCAATTACCAACAAAACCTTCAGACAACAGTTTATGAGGATAATGGGAGGCGTTTTTTTCCCCTTTAAGAATATAGTATGATTGAATTTCATGACCTCGAGCATATTTCATACTTGGGATTGTTCCGGTTCCAACGAGTTTTCAGTTCTGTGAAGACATTTACTTGTACATAATTTACATGGATCCTCATGATAAAAATCTTTTAAACCTATTAATTATCGATATCAAAGTTTTTCTTTGACATTTTCTGCTCCTTGGGATTGTTTGCTTTGCGGAAAATCCAAAAATTATATGCGATGGAAGTCAGCTATTTCCTGAATGTATGATATTATTGTAACTGCACTAAAGTGAGCAGGGTGGGCTTGTTCTTGTTTTTGGAAGAAGGAAGAGGGAGCAGAGATTATTTAATTAAAAAAATAGGCTGACACATTTATCTGGAAATTGAGCTCCCAAGTCTTAACTTTGCATATTATATGACGTTTATATAGTTAAGTAAAAAATTAATATTATCTTTAACCGTTGGCAGTATTTTCCGGGAGAGAGGAAAAGTTTATGCACGTTTAGAATGTTTATACGAAAAGGAAAATTACCCGCAGTGACCTTGAATAAAAGTGGACATTAATCGAGGCCAAATGGTTTTGTTGTTACTGCGCTCTGATGCAAATAGCGCGTGCTCTCTAGCAAAGACGACAGACTGACTGATAGGAAACTTTTTTTTTAAGCTTGTTCAATCATATACATAAGTCTGTAACATCCTTATCGTCGCATCTTATTAAACTTGACATTCTCGGTTTTGCCAAAAAAAAGCATGTGCAAGCATCCGGAGGTAGTTTTTAGCTTCTCCGGTAGATAAATGTTAGTAGGATAAAATGGCATACAATATTTTAGGAGTCGCTTTCCATTAAGTAAATTACACAATGTCTCCATACAACAGAAAAAAGTAAGAGTACATTGTAGGCTGAGCTTGCAGTTAGCTATTATATATTCATTCTCTTATTTCTAGTTTTTATGCAAAAGTAAAACTATCTTGTTTCTTGCGGACAATATTAATGCAAGTTTGATCAAAGAAACTCCACAACAATAATAGCATCGAGCGCCTAAAAAATCGAGTAAAGGGTAAATAAGGATGCAATATAAGTTGGTGAAATGTACATTTGAAGAGTATAGAATTTTACCCCACACCACACTGAATATACTGAATGATTTTTTTTGCATACAAATGATACAAATACTTATCATATCCCACTAGCATGAAAGCTTAGCTTGGTCAGTACTTTAGGTAGCTTGAAATAGAGTCATCATAATTGATAAAGTTGCTAGATAAAATAAGGACGACAGCTTTTACTACGCCCATCAGATTTCATTCGATTGCATTGTTTATGACTTTTGTATTGTGTAGTTGCATACTTAATATACTTTAAACTGACCAAATAGCATATCAATGAACCCTTTACGTTAGGAAATAAAATACATGATAGGAGATACTTTTTAACGTTTTCAAGTTTCTTTGACTTTTTCACTGTACCAAATTGAATACACCCAAGTACGAGCATACCACGGCATGGAACTGCAAGAAACGGCCAAATTTTGTGTTAGCATTTTGCTCGAAAAATTGCTTTGAAATTTGATTTTCTACTTTGTATAGATAAGGCATGTTGTACATTGTGGTTATTAAGTTGGCTGGCATCACAAATTGAATTGACGTGTGTGTACAGGAACTTTTACGAGATAAGAACAAGTAGGTGGGAAACCAAACTCAGCATAAAAAGTTTGGCTATTTTATAGTAATCCCGCTCAGTTGAATCATCTATTTTTATGCACACTAATATCAATGTTTCAGTATTATAACTTGTGGCAAGTTGTGTCCAGTCAGTGATCATTTTATTCTCTCAAACAAAAAATGTTCTTGCAATTTTGCTTCTTTTACTTCAAAATCGTTATTTTTGAAAGGTTCATCGTCTGATGTATAATATGCACATGTAATTTCTCTATTGAGTACAAATCTGTTCAGGTATGCAAACAAAACCCACACCAGTGTGACACTACCCAAACAAAAAATAAATTTTAATAATACAGCTTAGACTTTTAAATAAAATGCTTTAAGATGAAAAATGTGAAAGAATATTTCTTTTCTATCTTCGTGACCAGCCATTAATGTGTTGATTAAAGCTTGTAAAATTTTTCAAGAAAAAATATTTAGTTTGTTTAATCTTTTTAATCGTTCCTCCATGAAAAGTCACGATTACTTTAATTAAAAATAAACTGAGTAGATTAAAATTGAGTAGATTTAAAAAATAAAATTAAAAGAGCAGTATGAGAAACACAAATTAGCTTCAACTCTGAGAAAACATTACTTTATAAAATTAAACTTGTTCATGGTTTATGGAACAAGACAGGACAAGTGTGAAAGCACGTTTCGGCAGTAAGCAAAACGTACTACTTTTTAACCTTGATAATATATTCGTTCGATTCTTTTTTATTACATTTATAAGTACTGCATGCATTCATATCATAACACAATCTCATAGGAGTGCAGTGGATGCTCATCAAGCAAGACAACGATAGACATACTAGAAAGAGTTGCCCAATGATCCATCCTATGAAACAAATGAGTGATCAAAACAGACTTTCTTCAGACTTGTGTTCTCTCGCCAAAATTTTAGTTTCAATGATATGATAAGCCCTAAACTTTGCAGGTCATATTCTACCATATCTAATCTAAATGCATATTACAATGGTGGTAGAGTAAAGTTTCCTGGTATGATTCACGGTTCGTTAGCATTCATTTCCCATCAAGTCATTACCATTCCTACAATTCACAAAGTTAATGAAATTACTAAGCTTAATCGAGATTGAGGAGCACGACAGCCATGCACTTTTGCAATTATCATGCAAAAGAGAAAGAGCAATGCATTGAAGAAGTATACATTTTCCCTTTTTCAGATTATAGCGTTACGAATGTCATTTCAG
Source organism: Lepidocyrtoides sp. E14 (assembly GCA_027743805.1). Classification (NCBI taxonomy): domain Eukaryota; kingdom Metazoa; phylum Arthropoda; class Collembola; order Entomobryomorpha; family Entomobryidae; genus Lepidocyrtoides; species Lepidocyrtoides sp. E14. The sequence continues at coordinate 3,634 of JAHZMZ010004495.1, read as the reverse complement.
AAGCTGAAAAGTTGATGTTGAGCAGGCGTCTTTCTCAACGCAAAGCAAATTGCCCCTATCATCACAAAAAAAACTCTTCAATGTGCAATAATAATATGTGGTGTATGCCCGTGTGCATTTCTATGCTGTAGTTTTATGGTCTACAATCTGCAGTATATTTACACAAACTTTGAATGTATATAATATAATGTCATCTCATCTCACTTGCTCCTACTTTCGAGTTCCACTCATCAACTCATGTTCATATTCTTTGTCGCCTCCTGGCACTAGCGTAGTTTTTCCTCTTACGCTTCTCTCAAGTTGAACTTAACTGAAGAGACTAGGAAAAAATATTTCAGTTTAGTTGGTAGATGAAAATCCTGAACTGAAACGATCATCATAGATAAATGAAAATGATATTGTTTGGATTTACTTTAAAAAAAAAAACTTGCTCTCACAATACATTACTAACTTCAAGTAGGCGACTTTGACTACTGCTTTACGAACATTATTTTTCCTCTACGTAATCATCAAAAAAACCTTGAATCTCTTGTCTCTCTTACTGCAGAAGTATATATGTATGTGCACTTGATTAGCTAAATGTAGTATTTTTCTTTGTCACTCGTTGTAAAGTATTATTCCTGCTATTTTTAGTGATAGCGTGATCCTGATGTGATGTCGTGCAAATGTACATACCTATTATAACTATTGGAAAAATGTAGGTATGTGCATGACACATAGTGTATTCGATTATTATAGGCATACATTTATTTATTTGATCTAATGATTACAATCTAGAGATAGCAATTTAAAAGTTTTGAATTGGTTTTATCAAGTTGAGAGAGTGGAGTTGAGAGGTTTACTGTTATTATTGCACATTAACCGAGATTTACTCTTAATACTATTCCAACTTGATGACGAGTGGATGAACAGTAAAAGTCGCTGTAATATATAAGTAAATCCCTATGTAGGCACATGTGTACATAGGTATGTACCAACACAGTGAACTGCACAAACTACATATTTATATGTTATGATTATATGTCGATGTGTGGTGGTAATCGGTAGATTGGATAGATAAATATGTTTTTGCAATAATACCTAGGTTTTAGCCATAGCTTATATATAGTCATTTTTGGTTTAAGTGTGTACACTGTACACAATGCAACGTAACGTTCATGTTGTTGTTGACGTTGTTGAAGGGAAAGCCCAATTTAATACCGTGTGGACCCATCCACCAGAGCAGAAAGAGAGAGTTTTCTCACTTCACAGTTTCAGTCAACTTGGTCGTGCAAAAGATTTCTTGCTGAAAGGAATGCCTTTTTCCTGTGGGAATATATATATATTTTTTAAATTGCCAGGCATTCCTGTCAGGCACGAAAATAGGAAAGTCATAAATTACCTCAAATCAAAACATACCGTTAGCTTCTGATGGAAAAAGTACTTTTTCAAATTGTAAACGTGATATGATCGGAGAATTTGGCCAGTTGGGTCTTGAGGCTGGTAATGGTGGATCGTAAAAAAAAAGAAAGAACTCTTGACAAATAATATATATATTTATTCTTCTAATTCAGGCTAATAATGTACACACATACCTATACACATATAGGTACATACATCATAATATATTTATTATTATACAATTTTTACCGTATTCTTTTATTGCAAAAGTATAGAGTGTAAGTTTAAGCTTATATTATTTACCTCTTTCACTAGAAGAAGGGATTTAGAATTCGGTTATAAATGATTTGAATGTCTTGTCACCAGGGATGCGCCTATCACCGGTAGTACTCTTAGAAGAAATATACGAAATAGAAAAGCCAAGCAATACAAAAAATCCATGAAAACTGTTGCCATTTTAGCCGTGTCTTAGTTTGTTTGGTTACCTCCGGTCTAGGGTGCAAGTCCCCGTTTCACAGGATACCTTGTATCCAAAATTTCAATGGATGTTTGAATTTTCTATTCGCTTTTCTATTTCGTATATTTCTTCTAAGGTAGTACTAGCGTGGTACCACACCACCTACTTCCCACCGGTAGTATTGTGGCTGGTGGCGGTGCGGTGGGGGCGTTTTTAAAATTGATGGTGGTGGTCGGTGGCCGGTGGTGGCTAAATTAAGTATGGTTACCGGTGTTTGGTGGTATATTACCGGTGGATGATTCATGCTTATTCAACCATAAGTTAATTGTTAAACTCCAATTCGATACACACAATACATGGTTAGTAATTTTTTTGTCAAATGTAGCATAAGTCACTCCGAGTAATGGTGTCGTAAGAAAGGGTTTTTACCGCATACATACTTACGACAGTTTGCAAGTTTGTACAAAAGACAGTTTGTAGATAATGGTTTCTATTTCTTATATAATTTTTTAGTAGTAAAATAGTAAGCGAGGGCGGTAAGTAGTTTTTTAACAGATGAAGTAAATTAGGGTTGTGATTGAGATAATAGAAATTTCAAGTCGGAACTATAATTTGAATATCCGTATGCAAGAACTTTGCATTGTTATGGTGGTAGCTGATAGTAACTTCTTTTGTAATGGTAGCTGGTGGTCGGAGGTTTTTTGCCGGTGATGTGGTCGGTAGCTGCAGAATTTGGAATAAGGCTGGTGGTCGGTGGTTGGTGGGGGTGATCCTTGAGCGGTGGTCGGTGGACGAACCCAATGCGCATCCCTGCTTGTCACCTTTTTTCACACCAACAGAACAGCCCATCTCTTATCTTTCAAGAGAGTAACATCTGCCAGGCTCAAAGGCACAACTCTTGATAAGAATGAAAAATTTCCTTCCATTTGCATTCTTGTAGCAGATAATCTCTACGAACCACGATATTTGAGAAAAACAAGAGTGACGATTTTAAAAGCTTTATGAATCGAAATCGATGATGAAAGCTTGTTTTCAACAGGACAAAAAATGTAGAAAGAATTAAGTTTGATTTTATGTGTAAACATGCATGGCATAAAACGGAAGAAATCCACTAAATCATGTCGGGCAGTTATTCACAATTTAACTACATGCATAGTTTGAAATGCAAAATGTTTGAACAACAACTGCAGTGCATCCACTGCACTCGTTTCACAACTCGTTCATACTGAGTGTTTAGACATGCATTACGCTAAGCAAGAATATGCTTAAAAGTGTGATACGATATTCGCTTTTCCTTCGTTTTTATTGAATATTATATGACGATAAAATTAGATTTAAAAATTAATACCACTAGTCTGATTATCCGTCAAAACACCAAGTTTGTCACACCATGTAACTAGTCATCATAATATATATGAATTTCAATTTGAACTGCGTTACATGTAAGCACCTAAATGTGTGCGTATCATAACATCCTTAGGGAAAATACAAAGTTTCTAATGACAAAGTCAATGAACGAAATGGTTAGAATTTAGAACGAAACTGTGCCATTACAGAAATACCATCATCATAATAGTACAAAAATCTGCGTGTCATACAAAAAAATATATATAAAACATATATATGTACACGTAATTTTATACATACAATCAATTTAGTTTGTACATGATTTCATAAATGTACATTAAGATTAATGCTTAGTTCCGGAAATGTAGAAGACCACCTCATTTACATTGGGATTTTGTCTGTGACATCCTGCACCTCGTCAAATCTTTGATATCCTGTGATGAAGTTTGG
>JAHZMZ010004494.1:0-11145 GCA_027743805.1 Lepidocyrtoides sp. E14 | reverse complement strand
ATTTACTGAAGTTTACAGGGGCGAAAATTCAGGGAAGCTGATTTTCGTAAATTGCCCCGAATACGAGAAAATAAAATTTTGAGGAAGAAATAAACAGTTAACCCTATGATCCAGTAAGTGCTGGACCACGGAGTACTGAGTGACCACTAAGGAATTATCCAGGAATGATGATAAATTCAAAATTTCTACGATAAACAAAATTCTTAACCTTTCCTTACACATAGTTAAGTACGTATTTGCTTAGCATTAGTTTACAATAGGATCTTTACAAAAAATAAGGAAACTATAACATGGTTTCCTGAAAAAGTTGTTGTTTACTTCAGGAATTTTACAAGAAAAAATAAGGAAACGATATCATGTTTTTCTGAAAAATTTGATTTACATAGGAAGAATAAGGGTTCACAAAATAGTTCCTGTTTTTGTCCTTTCATCCTACCTTAAAAAATAGGTTGGGTATAACATATCCGCATTCCTTAACAAACAATAGGCATATAACACTAAGGTCCCGTGATGAATATGCAAACTGAAGCTAATCGCTAAAAGAAAAGACAGTTTACGTTACAAAAATTGCTATAATATGGTGAATGCGATTACGATGTATTTAAAAATACCTATAGGTACATATGTACATGGCCATCGAATGGAAGTGTGTAAAACTATGAAAGGTAAAGTACACTTTACTTTTTCTTATACTTTTAGCAAATAGATTTATTGAGCGTTACTTATTTTTAAGGATAAGTATTTACTATTATGGACATGAGTTGTTGAATATAGCGTATGATTCATGCCATGCTCTCACAACGATATATTTTACTAAATCGTGAATAATTTCAATTTAGAATGAAGACTAATTTCTAGTCTGAATGTGTACTTATTTGCAGTGACGCAGTGAAACGCAAAAACTCTGTTGTTGTCTGTCTGTTTTTAGATCCTGCTATTCTCTGCTACTTCAAAATCAAAACTTCAAATGAAATGAAAAAAGTAGGCCAGTTACTACATTCAAGTTGTTGAAAAGGAGAAATAACGAGCTAATCAAACTGGTTTAGTTTTATAAAATGTTTAATTTTACACATTTTGTAAACCTGATACAGCAACAACATCACTATATTTACGCATGCAATGCAATGCATCAATTATCAGATCACTATCACTATCACCGACGGTGATGGTGATACGTAGGAGTTGTGATTTTGTTTTTGATCCGGTACGATATGATGCGCTACCGGTCATTGTCATCCACCCAGCTATCATGCAAAAAGAAAACCCTAAATTTATTGACTTAAGCAAAATGACGAATACAAACTTATGTACCTGTCTCTGTCCTGTGTACGTAAAGCTATAGAAGTAGACGACGTCAATCGACAAATTACCTCTGGCACATGCATGAATGACGCCTGATAACCTACCTCTACATACTTCAATTTTTTATTTCAATTCCATCAAATGAAGTAATTACGGTTGACTTAACTTACTTGAGAAGTTCAAGCCAAGATAGATACAGCTGCAGTAGTTTCCGCAAGTGAAAGCTTTCTTTTTAAGCAGCATAGGCAATGGTAAGCTTAAGCTTATATGTATATTAACAAAGCATTTATTAGACTTTCATTGTAAAAAGTAAAATATCTACTCTACTTTTTTCATCGAGCACTGCTACGCCAAATTCGCATTAGCCCAATTCAGGTTTTATTATACCTGTTAGTTGCAGTATAAAATCAAAAGGTAAAATGGTTTCATGAAGTTGTCAATGCGTCATGACTCATGATTGAGTCAGTGTTAGTGCGACAAGTAGTGCGAGTCGCAAGAGTTAAAGTTTATGCTAATAGGTGCATATCTCTGTTAGGAGGGCAATACTAACAATAAAATTATTAAAACTATTGAAATAAAAATTGTTTTGAACGACAACTCGACAAATGTGCTTACATGCATTTGGGCGGAATATCTATGCAAAGTCACTGTGAAGTTATGTATGTTTAATGTGTATTTAAAATAATATGAACACGTATCTTATCTTAATTGTGACATGGCATGTATCCATGTTCCTACATTTCATTAATACCTCATGTACCACTGCACTCACATATTACAGATTGTGTACTTTTGGAGTGCAGGTTCCACACTTGAGCATATTGTCGCAAATTGTATCCAAACATTTATTTTGGAAAATGGAATTGGGCCAAGATTTATATCTGTACCGAGCTTTGCTTGGTGCAAACTCTGTGATAATAAACTAGTCTCGTGCCAAAAGTAAAATGACATGAAGATCTATGTATGTCTCTGGTTCGGGGGTTCCGCTTTTTCGATTGCACATTATGCTCAAATAGATTCTTTTCTAATGTCACCGTTTTCATTATATGTTTACCATGTGTGTACACTGTACACTTTGTAAATCTGTGTAAGAGTTCTGTAATATTAGCTGTTGAAAGTGTGTAAATACTATAGGTAATAACAGTGGTATATAGCGAAAAGTCATAGTCGTATAAAGTAATAACACTTCCTGAAATATACCTTTGCCTTACCCGCCTGCTGACAGGTTATTTAATCAATCAGCAGATATGCTCACGTGGGCACGTCTTCAATTACAAAGTAATGGATTTTAAGGACAAAAAAGCAGCGTCAACTGTCACTGTCAAGTCAGTAGAAAAGAAATTAAGAAACATAAGCGGAAGGTGAAGGTCAACATCCGATGGAACGTAAGGTCGAGAATGAAAGCCTACATTTTCTTGTGCCTTGTTACTGCGTATGTCTTTATGGCTTTGCATTTTCCTTGTGAAAGCATTTTAATGACTAGAATTTCTAGTCTAGAAATGTTATACCTTTTGAATTGTGACTCTCAGTTTAAGATAAAATGAATGTTGTACAGATAGAGACGGCGCATTTTGTTTTGTTGATATGTAAATCATTAATTACCCAGTCAGGTTTCCCACTTAAAAACAGATTTGTCATTTTAAAATGCATAGGTATTGATTTTATGTTGAAATATTGCTGTAGACTATGATAATTACTAATTAATGACTTAATCAATGACGAATAAATTCATGAAAGCACCTAGGTACACAAATTACTATATTACCTCTCTTTCTGCAGTTCTAATAGGTACCTATGTAGTATTTAATGTAGAATGAAACTAACTACTATACTACTATATATGAAAATATATTGAAGAAGCAGAGTGCTATAGCTTTCCGTTAATGTCATTCGGTGTCATCATACTTTTACTATAATTAACACTTTAAGAGGCATAATATATTTATAAATGGTTAAAACATTAAAGCTAATTGTCAAGGACTGGCACTGGCAAGGCAAGAAGTTAAACATTTCTTGTTCCATTATGTTTCTTGCAGGTATACACCTGAACAGTCACCACAAGCTTGTCAAGCTTTCATTGGCATTGAAGTGTGATCTTGAATTTTTGGCAAGCTTACCATTTTTGCATATTGCTTCTTATTTCGTTTTGTTTTCTATTCATTACTACCGTTGTGAGGTTTTATTCAGCAAACTTACTATTTTCTTATTTCTTACTTCTCGGTTTACACATTACGTACCTATATCTATTTACATTTTCTTACAAAACGGTAAAAAATAAAGCAAGTTTATCTATACAGTGACTTGAGCAGAAATCATGAATTTTTCACAATATGAGACGCGTAAGATCCAGAAGATTGCGGAAGTTTTGTGCTTCCATTCTTCAGTGGTTGTTTTTCCAAACAATTACATATTTCGTAAAAGCTAGCTCAAATTTCATTTGCATGCACACTTCTTTGTATGGTGGAGAAAGGATTGTTGTACGTCTGGAAGAGAACAAAGGAAAGTAAACGAATGCTATGCTGTTATGTGGTTGTTACATACCTACTTTGAACTTGCGGTGCAAATCCACAATTATGATACTACAAAGAGAGCGACAGGGCAAATGAACAATAGTTTCTGCAAAACCAAAGCAGTATGAGCACTGTGTTATGCCTGTGTTCTCAATCAAACTCCTAACATTAAGTTTTACAGAATGTTTTTGCAGTGTTAACAAAGGAGGTACCCTAGCCTCTGACCCATCGATCCAAATTCAAAGCGTACCGTTATTCATGGTTTGAGACTTTAAGGTAGTGACATATTCATAAAATGAGTATTTTTCTACACATGCTAGGTTTGACTGTGTGTCTGTATGGTATGTAAAAATGAAAAGCTGACCGTAATCATTGCGTGACTTTACAGATCTAGAGATGTATAATATGGTACTGGAAAAATAAGGAAACATGCTCTATTGTGAAACCACATAAAGATTTGTATCGAAATTAAGGTCCATCGAGAGCATATTTCCGGTTTCTCATGGAAAATTCCTAAAAGCAACGCATTTTCAAAACAAACGGTCATATTATGCCAGGACGTTCCTTGCGGTAGTTTACACAGGCAAGTTTTGTAAGGATTAAGGATTCCTAGGATAGAAACTAACGGAAAGAACATCTTGGCATTATGCTTGACATCTTCGTGTTGTTTCATAAAGGGGCATGCCCCTCAATTTTGCTACAAGGGCATAATCTAAGGTTGCAATGCAACTTATGTTTCTGGTACTGAAAACGTAAATTGTACAATGCAATCCAAAGAGCAAAATACCGACCAGAGGCTCTGTGTGTGAAAACAAATAATAAATGCTCAAATTGAACTTCAGTCTTTCTTTTCAAGGTACCACCTTGTTCCTATCGAAGTGAACGTCTACAATATGCCTTCAAAATGAACCTAAAATCGCATAAAGCACTTTTCTTTGTTCACAAGATGCATTTGAGTTGAACGTTGGACCATAGTCAAAGCAAAACAACAACAGGAATAGTCTGCCCATTAAATGTTGTTGGTTCCGCTGCGCTACCGAAGGACTGAATTGAGCTTGTAAATTTTATATTGTGTTATTGTGTAGGAATGTATTTTTCATTTTGTCTTGCTCTCGTTTGTTTAAGCGTCACTTCGTTGGAATGAATGTACATAGCAAATAGTCAAAATGCTTACAAAAAGTTACAATATTATTATCATGGATTACTGTTATGTTTGTTCCCAGAAAGAATGAAACAAGAACAACAAGATCTCAAAGCTAAACCTGTATGTACGTATATGTGTACTGTGTACACATAATGTCTTTCTTTACATGTGTAAATGTGTATTATGCAGATTTGAGGCTGAAGCAAGGTCGCTTATTACATGTACTGTTGACGTACCATATGGTTCCTCATTACTTATGATTGAATATTATCCATTTAATTTAATGAAGAGAAGAAGCAATAATAATACTGTCTATTAGCAATAGTGCAATTGTTATATTGTGAGTAAGGCGAAGCGAGTTAGTCCACAAAACTATAACTGCTTAATAAACGACAAAAGCAAAGCAATGGTCATTGTCGAGACTCGAGACCCTCGTCTCAAGAGTCTCATTATTGGAGAACGAACGATCAAAAGTAATTATGACGAAAGAGAAGACGATTAAATGTGCGATATATTATTATTACCAGTCTACATTTAGTAGATTACATTTAAGGAGACCCAATCGCCAGTCCGACTTTTTTGACATACCTATTTGTCATATTATTGCCATTAAAATTATGATGATGATTCGGTGACCATTTTTTGACAATCAAAACATAGGACATTTTTGTGAAAATAGAATTTTTTATTGACTAAAATTACGCGCAGTATATGTAAATGGTAAAAATTATGTGCGCGATTTAAGTACAAGCGTGCGTAGGGGAAAATGACAAAGGAAGTTCATGATGTATGTATATCTACAATAGCCAACAAAAAGTCTTTGTTTCGTTGAAAATGGACGGTAAATTTGGTTTGACGAGACCGTTTTTATGATCCGAATTACTTAAAGTGAGAATGATTGGGAATGAATATTTTTTGTTTGACATATCTTGAAAACTAATTTAAAACCAAGAATACTTTACGGAGAAGCTGTCATTGAATTCGAGGTCTACTGTTGATAAGCGTTTTCGGAAATAAATGGTACAATTTTGCATTATTTGTATCACTAAGATAATCTTAGTTTAAGATCGTTCAATGATGCACGAAGTCAATAGCTCGCGAGCGCGTACGAATTATATTTTAGGAAAGGAACAAAGTTGATAAGTTTCCACATTTCAAATTTCTATTTTCTAAAACGCTAGTCCAAATATAGGGCATATAGGATACATAGGACTACCCAATATTTTTCGTTTTTGGAACTGTCCTATATAAATACGATACTCGTAGATATGATGGTCACTGTAGATGATGATCACTGATCAGTCAACTAGTGACTATGAACACAACATGCATCCTATATTATTGTCGACTTTTATGAAACCAGCCAAGCTAATAATTATTAGTGTTTCTGTAGTTTGAGAGTATATTCGTTGGTTGCTTTTGCTGTACATACTGCATCTTTGTAATCATAATTCACTGAATAAGATGGCAATAAAATTGGACTACTATTTATGTGCAACTGAAAACAAGTTGTGCATATGATTAAAAATAACTACCTAATATAACTCTTTGTGATATTGCGCGATCCATCTACTAGAGCAGCGTACAAGATAATGATATGGGTAATAAACATAGCAAACCCATAAAAGTTTCCATTTTCATATCGTCGCAATGCATTATAGTATTCTCAATTCTCAGATTCTGTTTAAATGAAATGTATATAATGTGCGTTGCAACATTTCGCTGCACTCCTTCTGCAAGATAATCTTAACATTTATTTCATTTTAACCACAATGTTACAATATGAACTACAGCAAATAATAGTGTTGCGATTGTTGTTTGAAATTTTGGTATGCACAGACGTGAATCATCATGAGTTTATGATGCGTATGAGCGAGCCAAAAAGTTAGAGCCACTTTTCTAAGCGTGTACAGAAGAGTACAAAAGTACTACCACCGCAGCGCACAAATATATTATGGCAAGTAACAAATAAAATTACATAGGTTGTGGTTGTATCTCACTTAGAGAGACTCTCTATCAACAGCAGTAGTTCGCAGCGTAGCAGCGTAACATAACGCTTTGCAAAGCCTTACAACTTACAGCACCAGCCCCCACCATATCATCAGCGTATTGATATTCGTTCTGCCGATATCAAACAAAAACATGTGTACAATAATAATATAAAAAAGTTATACAACCCCACACTGATATTGTCCTTATCATCATCGTCAAAAAATATACCGTAATATAAACCATTGCATTGCGAATAGCATAATATGATAATGCTACATGTTTACGTTGTATGAATGATACTTTGTTAAGAAGTCAAAAATGTACATATAACTTTTTTGAGTACTGTGATTAGTTGGGGGCTACATATATGTACATACACATTTAGAAAAAACCAGAAAAATTTCTGCATCATCATTATGAATCATGGGCATTAGGAACACAGTAAACGTTAGCAAAACGCCATTCACCATTCGCCACAAAGAAAAAACAGCAATTCATTTTATATGAGTATATGTATAGAGTGTGGTGTGGTAAATGATTATGAAGAGCATCGAACATAGCAATAATGAAAAACTTAATACTTCGTCATCTTATTCTCATCTCTACTTACAACCTTCTCTTACTCGCGTTCATTATATTCCCATCATCATCAGTAGTTTTGAAGTTCTTTGTAACTTCTCATACAAAAAGGTATGCGTTGTATACTACTAGATATATAGCCCTATAATATAATGTGATGGTGGATGGGGAAATAAAAAACGTTTCAAATATATAATATGTTTAGTAAAGAAATGTGTATACTTTTGTTCTGTTTACGTTATTGCGATAAGAAATAATATGGCAAATACTAGGCAGTTCTCTAGTGTGTAGAGCCAGTATTATGATGGATATATTTTATATCCCTTGAATTTTGTAGTAATACGAAGTATAGACTAGACCATAATATGTAAAAGTATCATCATCAGCGTTACTTGCGTTTGTAGGACACACTCAAACTGAAAAACAGTCTACGTAGGACAGTCAGTAGTCAGTTCTGTATATGCAGCCTTCCTCTTCGTTTGATTGAGAATTTTTTTTTCTTTTTCTTCGTAACAAAAAAAAAGTATTCCTTGTGTGAATTGTGAAACGTGAAGAAAGGCCAGAGAGGAAGATAAAAAAATAAAACTTCTACAACGCAGGTAGGGGTACCAATTTTATTTCTCTGTGTGTACCGTCATGCATACATAGTACGTACATATATGCGAGCTAATACTTTTGTTGGTAGTAGAACGAGTAAATTGAGATACAATAGATCAAGGTAACATTTTTTGGAAGAAACTCACCCAGTTCGGTTGTTGAAATATTTAAAAAACAGATAGAAAAAAAGGAATAAAACGTGAGTAAGTTTTGGAAATAAAGATTTTAATGTTTGTTTTTATTACTGATTGATGCATTAAGTAAAATCTTTTGTGTTTGGAAATATTTTTTTTTAAACAATTCAGTCCATTATTTAAGTACGTATAGGGCAGTTTTATTTTTTAATTTGCTCGATGAAAATTTCATCATGAAATATTAGCTTATTTTTTTATATGCTTTCAGAGTAAGAATTATTTGATGTGATTTGGGACAGGAAAAATCTAAAATTGTGCTGATTTAAAAAAATCATATCTGTAAAAGTGGTTGAGCCATTAAAATCATCTTTAGGGAAAATAAAAAAATACATACCTACATACATACATATTGATGGAAGGTTTTAGATATGGTATTTATTGACGAACAAGATGGGTACTTTATTCCAATACAAATGCAAAAAACATACCTCATATTTCCGCCCTTTCGTCTTTAGAGTACTGCTACTTCATTATAGTTACTGTTGAGAGAGAAAAATCGATATTGTTCTTTCTAACGGTTTTTTTAAAACTTTCAGATGGGAATGACATCACAGTTTTATGGAAAGCTCCTTTTTCAATAACAGTGATTCTAGGCGCTGCAACAGATTCCAATCAACCCATTCAAGTGTTACAGTGTATAAAGTGAAATGAGAATGATGAATTATTGAGTAAACTATCTTCGTCTGCTCCTTCAAGCAGACGTAGATGAGAATGGCAGAAGCAGACTTTGGAAGTAAATAAAAAATTATCAATATCTGTGATCATTATCTTTTAATTTCTACGCAAAATACAAATAAATATCTACAATACAAGTTATAAGTACATACCTTCATACTACCACAATTGATATCAAGATACCTACACAGTCACATACAACATATTGTTGTTATCGGGTTGCTGTGTACGCATTTAATGTGAAAATATTTTCATTTTAGTAGTGGAATATTTTGTCGTTGTACTTGTAAATGGAAACGTGGGAATATAAAGGAACACACTAACGTTCCATCATCTTACAATACTCACAACATTGCATTCTCCACGATTTTTTTATTTTTTAAATGATTTAATTTCCAACACAGATATTCAGTTTTATGCTTGAAACGCATTATTTTGTCAACAAGTTTTCAAAGTATGTAGTGAATGCATACATACATACGTGATCCATCATCATCATTATCGCTCACATCATCAACATACACACTATTTTGTTTGTGGGTGTAAAGTAGAAAATTGTTGTTTTGTCTCTCCCTTCTTCTTATCTTGTGGTGAGTCGTGGTGTGATAAAGTTTACAAATTTGTGTTTGTTTAATAACAAAATAAGCATTCAAATCTATGATGTTTGATATGATTAGGCACGCTGGATTCGTGATAAAATATATGTTATAACTAGTTATTGCTCAGAGGAAGAGCGATATTTTAAAATGGAAAAAAGTTGACGATATCATCCAATTAGTCAATTCCTTGTACAACCTATATTTTTGGAACACCTTCATTTATAATCTGCACAGTGAAGCTGCTCCCTTAATAATTATAATAAATATATCAGTTAGCAGTACCGAGTCACTAATGCCTTAAGGAATGATTATTGTAAAAAAATTAACTTGACAAATAACTTGAAGGAAAAAGTGAATGTGTGTACTTCTTTGGAGCTTGGACCTGACTGCAATAATAAAAGGTGAGTACAAATTTAATGCGCATTGCATTTTCAACTTCAACATATTATAATACTGTTAATATTAGGGTGCTAAAATTTTGAAATATTACGGTATTACGATTTCATTTTTTTGTGTTTTGGTTTATATAACTTATTAAATTCCCAAACTATGTATGCATGCATATTGTTCAATTTCAAAATTTGTCAAAGAATATCCGTTTTTGATCACAGCTATTGAAAGCTTCATTGCAGAACATATCATGCACTATAAATTAATGGTATGATCATTGTGAAGTTGGCATTGAGGAGGTAACGCATACGTATATTGGTTTCAATGGCAGAACCAGTGAAACTAAAATATATTGCTTTCCAAATTATGTGCTCGTTGTTGTCTCCAATTCTTCGTACGTTTCAACTTCCGTCCGCCGCATAATTCAATTTAGGCACCGGTCACCAGTAATGAATACCAAAAACGAAAAATGATTTTCAAATTCAAAGACCCACTAACAATAATAAAGCATTATAAAAGCTCCCACTCCAATAAAGAACTTTTTTAACACAAAACAATAATCATGTTCACTCTTGAATCTCATTTGAAACAGCCAAAACAATTTTTTTAAAATATTTTTTAAATATTTATTTATATTCTGCCCATATTCAATATTTTGTGTATTAGAACAATGCTGGTAAAATTTAGATTTCGAATTTTCGTCTCTAACCTGTGAACTCTGAATATTTCATATTTGAAAGTCCTACATTCAAATAATTGTAGGCTACCCTACAATCACAATGAGAAATCAATTTATGTCATTTGCTTCGAAAAAATTAATTACATAATTCAAATTTTGGTGTAAGTGTATGAAATCATTTCAAATCATCGATTTGTACTTTTATACTATATCCCATGTTGTTCGTCAGTATTAGTCACTTTAAATTGTATGGCATAATCTGAATTATTATCCGAATATTGTTTGTGCGTACATATAGTCAAATAGCTAATGCATAGTAAAGTAAGTTTGGACAAACATAGCTGATTCCACTGAACACAAAATCGACTGGGACAATGCCAAGATTATTGCCAAAGAACCACGAAAACTTTTACGTGAAACGAAGGAATCTATCGCCATCAGGAATGCCATGTCCACTGACATACCTTTAATGAACAGGAAGAAC
>JAHZMZ010004493.1:0-10203 GCA_027743805.1 Lepidocyrtoides sp. E14 | reverse complement strand
AATCTTGGTTTCAACTAACAAATAAAAAGAAGAACGACACCAGCCAGACCAGACAAGTAAATAAATAATCACTACCAATTACGTTTCTTGCTATTTTCAAGTGACATTTTCTTACATGATGATTATTCTGCATCTTATTTTTACTTCAAGTAGTACCTATTTACAACATGTATGTTTCTTTCGCTAATCTCTTTTTATTTACAGAAGCATCATTCATTGCCACGATGGCAATGCCATCGCTTTAAAAAATCAAGAAAAAAAAGTGTATAAAGCATGAAAACGGAGACTGCGTTATATGTACCTATATAGGCTATATATGAGTACATACATAATATACAATAATATACATCATGATGATGAGTAGTAGTAGTAGCCAAGTAAGAGTAGCCATTTGCGACATCATCACAACTGCAATGCATTTTCCTTTATTCTTAATGCTCGAAAGTCTAGTGGAAAAAAATAAGACGATAAGATAGAGATAATAATAATGTTTCCCGTGCAGTTCTGAAATTAGCTTACGCGTACTTACGCGTAGACTCATCATCATGAATTCAAATATCTCCGTTTCTTTCCCTTGATTGCTTCTCTCTAGTTTCGCCGACAACAAACCAGCCACAACTTTATGTTCTGGTGAAACGCTGCTGTTGGTGCTGGGTTCACCTTGTCTTTTAAAAGTTTTGCTGGCCTTATTACTTATTTGCTATTATTATAATCCTTGTGTATCGTAACGGCTCATACAATTTGATGCCAACTGAAAAAAGACAAGGATACACCATTTTGTAGGCCAGCTGAACTGAATACAGAATCTCCTGTATGTGAACCCTCTCCTAATACAAAGAAAGAACGAACGAAAAAAAAAAATATCATTAGAAACTCTCAAGACAATAATTGCTTTTCTTGAGAATTCGCCCAAACACGATACAACGCACTCATTTTTCTACTAATACAATCGAACCCGAATCAAATCATTTTACCTTTTTTGTCGCTCTTTCATACGAAAATCATAAGGTGTACAGTTTAACTATATAGGAGCTTTCCTCTACTCAATTTTTCCTTTTCTATGTTTTTTACTCATCTCCCTTAAAACAATGAATTCCACAGAAAATTGTGTTGTGAGCAACCAGGTAGGCATTTCTGGTTGCTCCTCGGTGAACGATTCAAGTGCTGAAGTGCTCCATCATAAAACAGCACTCTCCCTTGAATCCACCCCGCTTCCAAGTGTGCTTCCCCCAGAATTTAAAACGTCTCTAGTAGACATTGATGTCGTCGCAGGAAGTTCAGCAAAATTTGTTGTTCAAATTTTAAATTCATCTCAGTCTCTAAACGTAAATAAGCATTTGCCTAAGTATATCGTGACAATCAATGTAATTTAAATCCCTGCATATTGTATGTTATGCGTGCTGGAAAGTACAAAAGTCTAACAATGAATTTTTTCTGTGGTTTAGGTTAACTGGTATCAAAATGGTTTGCCAGTAACGAGTTCCGATCGCCATACCTTTCTTCAAGAAGGAGACTTTTATTGTGTTCAAATAAGCCAAGTTAGTCCAAAAGATGAAGGCCAGTGGACATGTAGAGCGGAAAACGTTGCTGGAGGCATGTCCTGTTGCTGTATCCTGCATGTGACATGTACGATGTTTTTTTCATGGAAGTCATTTTCTTGGGGGTACCTCGAATTGTAGGTAATTATAATTCCACGTGTTCTCTTATTCTAAAGGTCCACCAGTATTTTCTCCACCAGAATTCATCAGCGGCCTTCGTGGTTGTCTTTGGAATAATGGAACCATATCTTTGGAGTGTGAGGTATAAATTTATATGCATATTATCTGTATGTTTATTGTATGGAATGGTGATATGGTTCAACTGCGTTAACCAAGAAGACCACCCATCAGCCATATTTCTACTACAGGCTGTGGTATATGGGATGGAACTTGTTCGTTTCTCGTTGCTTCGTTAAAACAGAACAAGCTCATCTTTTTGTCGAAATTAATTTATATCACACCAGCAGCAGTAGTGCAAAAAAACAGGCTCATTTTCAAAGAGAACGATGAAATATTGGTATCACTAGGTACATAAACCTTGTCACGAGTTTTACAGAGGCAGAAAATTAAAATTGAAATATGGCATGTGGGTGGAGAAGGGTGAAAAATATCCATAATATAACTTTTTGCACACTGAAACCAAAATAAAATCAGATTTTGTATATTGGCAGGTGAAAGGAAAGCCTACGCCAAGTCTTCGTTGGTACAAGGATGGTTCACAGATTCGTGAAGGAGCATCATTGATTATTAAAACAAGTTCAAGAGAGCCTGAAACACTTTTGGGCATATTTGCTTGTGAAGCTCAAAACTGCATGGGATCTAGAGCCTTGTATTCGAAAGTATATGCAAAGAACTTTTGTGATTTTCTCGGTAAGTTTTCTCCAGTGCCACAACCATCAATTCAACAAGCATAGACAAAACAGCAGACTGATAAAATACCATTATGAGTTGAATCACGACATGAATAGCCATGCAATTTCGTCACACCAAATATAAATAATATGCTAGCTGTACTTTATCTTTACTTATAATATACACCACCGCACACCGCCGTTTATTTTTTAGATTTGTTTCGAACGATAAGCAATATTACTTTGTAGCATCAAGTAATCTTGACAATTTATTCCAAGTATGAATAAAAATCTCAACAAGTTTACCCGTTTTATTTCAAGTTTTAATATTAATTTTACAATGATTGCAATTATTCTATTCAGTCTCTAAAGCAGTTTTAGACTAGATTATGCAATAGAAAACATCAATACTGTTTTAGTAATTATCGGAAAGTGTTTGAGTTTCATCAATCTCCGTCTAAATTAAACTCTGAAGCATGCAATAAATTTGTTTTCGCCAGCTGCATAAATAACCCCACTGGGGCTCACAGCTAATGTGTTTACATAACCGTCTGTCGGGACTTTTTCGCCTTTTTCATTAAGGTTCTCGAGATTCCAAGCTATTAAACTCTTGTCAAACGCGCCGGTGATCAATTTATTTCCAATAGATGACATTGCGTTAATGATGGCTTCATGACCAGACAGCTTTCCAATTAGTGGATTCCCCTCCTTCTCTCCTTCATGAACATTGATCACGTTATCAGTCCGGTCAATGCAGCAAAGTAGACCTTTTTCAGTAATGTGCAGTGGAGATCGTCCAGGAATCGAGTTTTTCACAGAGGCACGAACTTTCTCGTCTACATGTATACATACACGTGCCAAATTGAATACACCAAGGTTATGTGTATAGTTTTCATTAATCGCAGGTTTATACAATGATTATACTCACCATGCTCCTTTACGGTGAAAAGGGTCACGTCCACATGTCTCACCGTTAAAATATAACCTTCAGCAGCCAGCATGTCCCATATTTCTTCCATTGTCTCAATAGTCCCCAAACATTTTCCATCTTGCCAGACTTTCACATCCCCTTTCTCGTCACCGGAGTATAACTTTCCGTTACGGAAACGTAGTTTCCTCGGGGGTTCCGAATGACCTTCCAAGGTTGCCAACAGTCGGAAAACACCATCCTCAATTTCGTCCCAATGTTTTATGGTGCAGTCAGATGAGGATGTGAAAAAAGTTGTTCCATTTCCTGGTGTCATATGATAAATTGGGTAATCATGTGCCGGGAACTCTGTAATAGGCTTCAAATCGGCAGCCCAAACCTGGGAATATACCAAAAAACTTGGTATTCCAGACAGAGGTTTGCATCATACTTGCATAATATAGCAATACCACAATTAAGTTGCATTTACATATAATGTATTGTTAAACTTTCCACTAGAGTAACTGCCACTAAACAGCTTTCCATTATGCCACATAAGAGAATCCCAGTCTTCACCAGGTACTTTTGCGTCATCATCCAGTTTGCAAACCAGTTGCATCTTTTATATCTTCTTATAGTACACTCAGTACACTGTAAATATACACTTGGTTTCTTTGTACCTTATAAGAAAACAAAAGAATCACACGATATCTTTACAGAAACTTGCCAGCGTGGACCTTATTGTAATTTGAATAAAGAAAAAAGCGTTCTCATTCCAGCCTCTCGAATATTATTTTCTTCTATGAATCTTGCCCGTCAGCATTAATGAGCTGTCTGAGAGCACGGGTTTTCGCGATTAGATTTCAATTTACGATTTACGTATGTTTGCTTTTTATTAACACTTTTGATTTTTTTTCGTTGGTGATTATTGCTTCAGTCTGTGCTATACTTGTGTTGAATTTGTATGGTATCCTTTTTAAGTTGACTGTCCGCACAACTACATTTTTTCCTTCGTTCATTTATATAGTTACTCTCCTGACACACTTGTTCTGGCAGTGAGACAGGCACACAGACCTATTTATAGCTGCAAGGATGGTATGAACGTGTGTTTGTGAAAGAGGCGCATGTCTTGTTGTTTCAAGTGATTTCACGTTTCAGAACATTTTCGTAGTCGATATTATGCTTTAGAAATGAACAAATGAAAATGCTGGATCTTCAAAGAAAATTCCCGAACAGCATCATATTTCAAAAAAGATAATTTGGATCATTACCAACAAGAAGTTTCATCTATGTAAGTAGACAGAAGAGTTGACGTAAACATGATCATAAACAAGAGCATAAAAAATATGCATAAAAAATGAAATGCAATAACCGAATTCATTGACAAACGTGTATCAGGCACATTGTATGTATCTTATCGTGAGGTCCCATTCAAATGCAAATTTGTGACCAGAAGTCTGAAGCATTTTATGACATTATTTAATCCAACATACAGCTATTCCGAACCGTCATAATATATGTTTAACATAATAAAATAATATATTTTATTTTCATTTTTCATTGAAAACAAGCTTTGTTAATATCTTGTTTTCTTGAGCGACATAAACAACTTTATTAGTTGGCTCATACGCCATTGCATTAATGCAACCATTTTCTTTCATGGAAATTTCTGTAACCTTCTCAAGCTGCTTGAGATTCCAAACGATGATTTTTCCTTCGTAGTCCCCACTGAAAAGTATTTCTTCGCTTCCCACAAACGCATTCACCAGCATACAGTGTCCCTTGAGGAAACATAATTCATCATAAGAAATATGCTTCTCTCAATCATTTTGAAATAAATATCATGCTTTGATAATACAATTTACTTTCAACACTTTAATTAATGGATTTTTCTCCTCGTTAATCGAATAAACGGTAATATCAAAAGTGGTCCTATCTATACAGAGAAGCTGATCCCCAGCGGTGAACAGAGGACCACGACCTGGGACCGTATTTCGAACTGAACAAGCTTTCTTTCCTGGAAATTTACACGTCAAAAGCCAGCACAAATGATTGCACATAAAAGTCGTTCCTTATTGCATCCCAATTTCAAAACATTTCTCTCTCACCTTCTTCCGGGATCGAGGTGAGAGTTACATCGAGATTACGGACAGTAAAAATTAGTCTTGGTATCACAACCATATCCCAAACTTCTTCATAAGTCTCCAATACACCTTTATAACAATCGTTTTCCCACAGGCGAATCTTTAATAATTGAATTACATACGGACCACTATAATTTATAATAATTTTCCATAAAAAATTATCATGTCTAACCTTACTACTTCTTATTCACCTCACCCAACTCATCCGCTGAGAAGAGCCTATTACTGAAGTATTGCATCTTCCAAGGCGGACCTAAATGACCCATCAAAAGACTTAGCCGCTGAAACCTTTCTGTCTCAGAGGATAATGCTGCTGCTGTTGTCGCTGACGGACATTGCCAATGACAAATTGTTGAGTCAGATGCGCAAGTATAAATTGTATCACCAGGCCCAGCACACATGTCGTAGATACCATACTCGTGGGCTTGAAACTCGCCAAGCGAGTTTAGGTCCCTGTCCCATACCTACATACAATAATTTTAAAATTTCATGTTTGCCAAAGTGATAATACCGGAAATATTTGCATATACCTAATCGCAACCCGTTTAAATGCTCACTCACGTTCACTTTACCATTACATCCCGTGGAAGTGTTGTAATTACTTGTGGTTGTGCTGAACAGCATTCCATTATGCCAAAGAAGACAAGTTATGTCTTCCCAAGGTACCACTGGTTCCAACCTCTTTTGCAATTGTATGGTTAGCGACATTGAAATAGATTGTTGAACTTGTGAAAACAGTATACCATTTCCAGAAGTTAAAAATAAATAATTATCTACTTATTCAATAATATTCTTTCTGGTACAGATCAGATTCGCTCAACGGAGCACAGTTTCACACACATACAACAGTATCAACAGCCATAACAGCGTTAAAAAATGCAGTAGTAGGTTGTTTCGCAGCTGTCGCTGTATTTCTTAAATATGTGCATCGCATATTCAAAATTTATCATCATCATATCCAACTACACAGTTCCTTTTACACTTTCGAAACACATGGATTTCCTTGCAGATTAAATTTAAATCAGGAAGCAACTGGCCTGTATTCTCAGCAAACAGCACTGCATTGCATAACACAGGAAGAAGGTTAGTAGCAGTCTGCTATCATGTCATTCAACGATCAAGAGGCTGAACAAAGATCGCTTATCCTGTACCTCCCCAGCAGCACGACGCTTTGCTCAGCTCTAAAAATTATGAAGAAGGTGCAGTCCAACCATATTATCCAACTGTATATACATACATATGCAGCATTTTCCGTCGAATGTCACATTAGATGGGGCTAATGAAGAATTTTCGTTTGCAAGTTTCATCCATCATCACCAAAGCCAAGAGGATGACACAAAAAATGTAAATTGGCTTACGTTTATGTCCTTATCTCCGATATAGCAAACATGATAAAGTTTAAAAATAAACGAATATGCGTTAAATGGGATGTTTACCGATAGCAAGCGTGCGTAGCATATTTGGGGATTACACTCATTACGTATGTTTATACTGCGTCACTGCACTTTAAGCAGCATTGAAATACATCTACTTATATACCTTTAAAAAAAATTACTAACTATGGCATACAAACTAATGTTTACCAGTTAACTTGTGTGCTAGATATCTTGATTGTCTTGAGTCTCAAAATTCATTGAAACAGGAATAGTAAATGTAGGCTTATAATTATTATATTTGCCAAATATTTACTCGGAAAACTTGATCTATTTTATGCGATGGTGTGTACTTGGAAAAACTGCCCACAAAAGGGAAAGTGAAAATATTTCACACTCGGTAAATGTTGACTCTGAAAGGTATTTAAACAATATGTGAATGAAAAACAGTGTCTTATACCGCACTGTTTACAGAACATGACTCAGACCGAGTTTTTGTTGAGAGAGCTTTTGTAATATTTTACAAAAAATTCTTTTGAAAAATAAAGCTATAGATTTTTTATTTCTTAGCAGAAAGCGTGATCTAACGACTTTTTGCCAATTTCCACCGGTGCAGTTAAATGAATCATTTTTAACGGATTGATTTATGTAGCTTATATAAAAAATATTGTAATCTAATATGTTATTACCTATTTCAACATTTTGTTTGCTGCGTTATTATGTCATTTTTAAGCCCAGGCTAACGCGTAGTTTTTACGATAAACGTAAACGAAAGGAAACGTCGACTCATGGGACAAACCTGCTGTTTGTATGCAGCAACACGCCCAAAAAACTAACTGTGCCATTCAGTTACATCACAGAGAGAACCTTTTTAATGGCAAAACGTTCAAACTTCAAAGCAATTATTGCCGATAACAGTTTTAGTGTTCTACTGATTCACTAATTACGCCTGTATTGTTTCTTTATGGCAGTTCAGGTTCTATTTGTCAATAAACGTAAAATTCCCTTTGCTGGTTTAATCATTCATAAAATAAATTCATAAAATATTCACGTTGAGAAACGCATCCGGCATTTTGTGATCTCACTACTGGATTATTCTATCCCTAATTGCATAACAATACCAAAAAGCATGGAAATGCTAACGAAATCTGCGTTCAGTTGTTACTTTGACTTTACTTTGCATTTGAACTTCTTGTGGTAGAGAGATTATACATAGTACAATGGATGCTATTTACTGACTGTTGAAACTATGAGTTGGTATGTGCATAAATAATTTTGTGTAGAATCCTAACTCTTGTGACCTGAATCTTTTTATCTCTGTCACTCGTTCGTGGGGCAATGTCACTCTATAATGTGCAAACAAACTCATTTTACCCTGTTCTGATAGTGCTGTTGTCTATTTTTATTTCATAGTTTTTCATTTACAAAAACTAGCTTCACGTGCAATTTCATTGGAAGCACGACAATTTACAATTTAGAAATTAATATTAACAGTGGAATTTATATAGCTTTTTGGTGCATCAAAATGGCACACGGGCAACGTTTAAAATTGCTTATTTTGAGGGTAATCGTGTTATGTCAATCAACCTCTGTGTTGGGAATATCTTCTGGCAAAGTTATTCCAATGCATACAAATCCAGGACAAGGTAGTGAGTGCAATCTAATTATAGTTATAGCAAAAGTTATGAAGACATAATTAATCTGGCATGTAACTTTCGTTTTTGAAAATAAATTAGCAGAAACGATTGTTTTCCATGCAAATGATACGGAAACATCATCAACAGCAGTTCGTGAGAAAAGACAGGATAACCAAGCCAGAACATTGGTATAGGAAAAAATTGTTTTTTTTTTGCAATTTGTAAAGTATTTTTAAGCCGTTGTTACAACAGTTTGAACTGCTTTATTTCCCAAAACTAAAAAATACATAAAGTTGTCCTTTACAGTAATATCATTGTTGTCTACAGGACTTTGGTGTGGGACCCGAAGCTGCCGGACCTGCTCCACTCTGCTTTGAAAGAGAAGTGTACGGAACGTGTCGTTATCGTACCTCACCAGAAGAATGCTTTCGCCATGAATGGTACTTTTGTCAAAAGTTTGAATGACAACAATTCCCATAAGGAGTTATCATATATTGGTTGTTCTGCTTTGTATGCATATTCTCAGGACTGGTTACGCCACTATAGTTAATTTTGGCTACAAAAAAATCACCTCCATTCCCGAGGGTCTTGTTGTTTTTCCAGAGAATCATGCTCGTGTTCGTGTGTATCTCAAGTCTTCATGTTGCAATCCAATTGTTCAGTTTATCGCATGGGACCTGTTTCTCCAGACCAATGCTTGTATTGTTGATGTACGAGAGCTCCAAGATCTTCACCCAGGCGAGATCGCAGGTATTGTCATTGGTGTACTATTGTTCTTCATAATTGTTATCGCTATTATTGCATTTTGCATAAGACGACAACGCAGGAAAAAACTGGAGAAGGAAACAGTCATTTTTGGACGATCTCTTACACGCTCCAAAAGTCGGAGTGAGTCCATAAATCGTCCTACTTGTAAAACATGAGCAGGCTTACAGCTTGATAAAAGTTATTCAATATTTAAAATCATCTCCAATTGATTTCCTTTTTTGTATTGTTGATGTTAAGAAATAAAATTCTGTCAGAATTCTCTGAAAACTTTTCTTTTGATAAGCAGCCATTGTCGCCATTTGAAATTATTATAAGGGTTTCATCATATCATCAGCAACTCCATTTGCAATTTGCAAAAGCAGTGCCACAGGACATTCAGTGGGTTCAGATGGTGACCTAAGTGCTGCTGCTACTCTACTAGGTGGTCTGCTTATACTGGATCTTCCATGTGAAGTATACACAGTATCTCTCCACGAGAACAAAGCAGAGTCCAATCTTCTCCGCTCCATGGCCTTCTTTCTGCAAAATAGTTCCAACACGGTGGCCCTAAAAGAGTTATTCAGCCAGAAGTAAATTATCGGGTTGTACACCGAGTGGGACATGGCAAGCCAGTGGCAACAAACGAAAATATATGGAAAGTGGTCAGATTCCCCCAGTCTAGGGTTGTACTTTGCCAGCAGGGCAACAATGTTGTAAGGTAGCCAACTGAGTATGTAAAAAAATATAATGACTAGGCTCATTGTAACCGTCTACAAAGAGGAAACAAAATGAGAAATGTATTAAAATGGTGACACCAATATAGTGGAACAAAGTAACAAAGATTTGTTCCCCGTTTATTAAGACAGCAGTGATAACCATTGGTTATTGTGTTGTTAAGTACCCTGAGACTCTTTTGGCGTGGAGAGGTGCCTTGACTCATTCTCTGCCGAAGTATTCGATTTTTACAAACTACAATAGAGATTCGCGTGTACGTATACACAAGGAC
>JAHZMZ010004492.1:0-35065 GCA_027743805.1 Lepidocyrtoides sp. E14 | reverse complement strand
ACCATCATGGTTCAATATGTCATACTTGAGCCGTCATGTCTCTTCTTCAATTTTTATGCAAAAAAAATTCATTTAACAGCGAGCATCATTTCACTGACTTGTCAGGCACTGGTTTCCATACTTAAAATATATGTACATATGTATTATGTATATATTCGTATGAACGGTCCTCATCATTTATAAATTGTCCTTGTTTCTCTCTGGATTAGGGCTATTCTTTCACTCCCACAACTTTTATAAAAAGAGTAGCAAGCACTACATATGACCAAAATGCTGCCATCATCATGATCATTCTCGTGCTCATCATCGTTTCATATGGCAGCTTTAGTAGTCTTTAGTAGTAGCAAAGTAAATACCTAGTGTTTTCATGACTGCTACGAAACAACTCTGTTTTCGTATGCTCTTCATCCACTGTATAGCTGCTGGTAATAAAGTGAAAACTTGTGCGCCCAACCGTTTTCGTTTTACACTCCACTTTCCTACTTCTTGTTTATTTCTCTGTGAAATGATGATAGCATGCCCTATTGATGATGATGATGTAGATGAGAATGATAATAGTATGTGTCTGTTGCTGAAATGATGTTGTGATGATGTCCACAAACTGAGTAGCCCAAACCTCGCACGAAGCATTATCCTCCTTATCATCGTGTCATTAGAGCACACACATTTTTTTTGTAAATTCTGTAAGAGTATGTAGGCATTATATTTTGTTAAAATTGTTCACAGAAAAAATTTATGATTCTCTGGCATCGTTTTCACCATCAAAATTTTTTTTTTGCTTGAGAAAATGTGTACGCACAACAAAAATGTTTTGTTTCCCTTGATTTGTGTCCAAAAAGTTACAAGTATTTTCTTTTAAATAAATTTTTTTTAAAACATTCTCATGTTGGAACCTTGATTTGAACCCCTTTTATGTGTTGTTTATTGATATTATTTGCCCCTCCTCACTCGTGTCCATTTAATGACATTCTTTTACAAAAACGGTCATTCAAAAGATAAGTTTCCAGATACAGCAATAAAAACAGAGTACAAGACGCATGAGATTTACCACAGCAGTTACTTGCCTAACTACAAGCCGGCTTTTTTCTATTTTTGGCTGAAGTTAGTAAAAATGAACAAGTTCTTTATCTGTAATTTCTTTCTTTCTAAAAAAATAATGCGCTTGTCTGCTTGCTTGCAATTACCACCAGTGTTTTCTAGTTTGTATTCTATATGCATAATATGTCTTTGAAATATCAGTGTCAGACACGGCTTTCTGAGTAAAAAGCTGAAAACTCGTAATTGATATGATATGGCATGTAAAAGTTGAATGGTGGTAGCGTTGATGAAGATGATCATTCTGAAATGTTTACGCTGACTCATGTAGACACTGATTACGCTGCAGGCTGGCATTTGGTAGGCAAACAAACACACATTTTGTGTGCATGAACCGAACGCACACACAACTCAGACAACAAGCGATCCGGAGCCTTTATTACTAAGGAAGTTAAATTTAACGAATATATAGTCGTAATAATAGTAGTTTTAGTAGCACTGTCTGTTATGCAAATGAACAGACACAAACTGCACACATGTTTTTTTTCGGTACATCATGGAATGAAAATGGTCGTATTTGCCGGATTTTATTATTCAATTAGGCATTACAACAACTAGAGCGTTTATATATGGCTGTAGCTAATAATGACGAGATGAGATCATGTATAAAGCGTTCTAATCCTGTCTTATTCCTCTTCCCAACTTCCTCTCATGCACATTTTTGAACAAACATAACCAATATGTGAGTCATGAGTGAACAGATTTTTTGAAGGTTATCTATTATTTTTTTGAAAATGAATAGATACATAAAATGTAAAAAAAATAAAACTGTGAGCTTTTTCGCTTATTCATTGGAAAATTCTCTACTCCACACAAACAGCTAGACTGCCCTTTCAGATGGAATAAACCACTCCACCATTTTAATAAAGGCAAGGGACCTCTGTAGAAGATTGGTTGTGTACTACAAGTCGAAGGCTGGGTGTGTAGTAGTAACCAAGTCAAAGTCAGACTTTGGTCAAGCGGTTTCTTCTTGCCTTGTCTGACAGCTTCTGTCTGAGGCACGTTTTGCAATAAAGTATAAAGGGATTGTGTTATCCCATCTCATCTTCTGAAACCCTGTGTACTATTCGATACCGTGTCTATCCACTTTTATTTTCTGCAAAAATGAAATCATGGCCTGTGGACAAACTACATTTTCATGCAGAACAATAATAATATAACATTTCAGCAAGCGCATAGACAGAGACGTACCGCCGATTTTTTTTTCAAAGAGAATTTATACGAGAACACGATCTTAACGCATAATATTGCTTACATAAGTAATATTATGAATGAGTAGTCGTACTTGATCTGTTTCACTTTTTTTACAAAATCATGAAAAAATACATATAAAAGTAATTTTAATGGTATGCATTATAGGCTTATATTAAAATATCATCTCGTCACTCTAACAGCTGCTGTGCAGAAATTGCTAACAAGAATGAAAACTGGGAGTGTGTGAAGAAACGTGATCAAACCGTCAATCCATTTTCTCCACTTTACTCTTTTTTTTCTATTTCAATCTGTCTCAGCGAAGACCGCAAAAGCGCTACACAAAAAAATCATCTTGCTGCGTTCCCGAATCGAAAAACGTCTGGGTAGCAGAGAGCAGAAGCAGTAAATAGTACAGCTCTATTTTTTATTTGAAAAAGTGACCAGTAAAGCAAGGAACCGCTCTAAATCTTTAGCAATGCTACATTCTGCTATAGCAGTTCAGTTAATCCAATCTAGAGTTGAATACTAAACTAAACAAGCTTCTTGTTTCATAATTCACAAGAGTATACGGTATAATAGGATGATGAATGCATAATATTGAGTTATCGCAATCTCATTTGTAATCCGTAAAACCAACAAAAAAATCATGTTATGCCAAGAAAAAATCCAATGCATAGCAAAAGAGATGATAATGTGCACCAAGAAAAAAAAAGAAAGGAAAAGTAGGATCGGCTCATCTCCATTTTCATACATTTTATTACGGATTGAAAAGGGTGTATATTTGTAGGCGTTTGCAAGCACACAACCTCATCATGTGCAACCTTTTCATTTTCTTTTAAAAGCAATTCGATCCTATACAATTACAAACGTATGCAGTCCAGAAGAAATTAATAAACGACAAACCAACGCGCGCATGTCGACAGTTACGTAATATTTTTAAATCACCAGAATATGCTTATTAATGTTGCGTGCCGCTGTTGAAGAAGTGTTTGATCTTTTCCCATCAAATTATATATGCGAAATAAAGCATAAAAAGTAATTATTAGATTGTATAAACATTTCACATTTACTTTCGCAATAGTTTAAATCATGCAAGTATACACAGCTATACATAATATACACATGCGCTAGCGTGTGCCCGTCTCCACTTGATATTTTTGGGTCTTCTATTTGATCGTCTCTTTCTTTCGTCTGATCCATCAGAGATGCTACTTGCTACCAGACTGTCAGAATTTAGGTTATCTTGTTTATGGAGCTTTATGGAATTGGATCGACCCTTCTCAAGTAGACAAACTTTATTCTGAAACTTTTACACAAATACAAGTTTGTATACATGCATACTTTAGTTTCACTTGGTTGCTAAAAACACTTTACACAAAAAATGAAGACGCTACTAAATAACTTTACAACTCGCTTGTTTTTTTATTAATATCTTCATCATCCTCCATCCTCATCATCGCCGCCACTACTGCCTTAATTCGCACAACTAGCTTAATTCTCTCTTTAACCTAGTAGTCTGTTGCACTAGTTTACTATTCTCATATTATTATCAACTTTGGTAGATTCGTGCACAAAATTATTGGTTTAGTAATGGTGAAAGATGGTTAACTCTGTAAAAGTTTTATTTTTTATTGTTATTATTATTGTTCGGTGTTGTTGTGGTCTTCTTCATCATCGTGTAATCATTATCACAGATGATGATGATGATGATAATGGCGATCAACTCGGATTTTTTTAGAGACTTGGCTTAACTCAAGTTGTCGCAAAGGACGGATATGTAGGTACATGTACTTGTTATAGTTGCTCCGTTTTCATTCATGTACTCTACAACGGAGACCTCACTGCACTGTCGTATTATTTTTGTCTCCTATCGTGCAAGCTGTTGGCTCAAATTTGATATCACATTATGTTGCGATGTGCTTCCTATGATAAAAAAACCAAAGAGTAGCAGAGCAATTTGTATAAAAAAAGAAGAACAATAAGTACAAGGCAGTTGTTCATTGAAAAAGTTATGCAGTTGTGATCGTCAGTGTCCAATGTCACACGCAGCACGGCAACAGCATGAGTGCTATTACTCTACGCTATCATTACCTATCATCATCTTCACAGTAATTCTCTACGCAGAATTTTTTCCAAATAGGTTGCTTCTGTTTCAAAGTGCGTGACTATCGTTCTTTTTCTTTCGTGTTTTTTCCAATAAAAAAATCTTACATTTCTGGTTTTTGGGGTTTCCTTACAATCGTATCTAATTTGAAAAATAGAAGCCAGTGAAGATGCACTTGTAGCAAAAAAATGGACAAATTTAAAAGATATGAGACAGTGTCCAAGAGGATATACAAGAAAAAAAGTGGCCACTTAAGTGTCATGCTACCGTAATGACCAGTTGTTACACTGGACGCATTTGGAGAAGATGAAAAAAGAAGCTTGTATTGTATGGAAGGTCATTGTAATTTTCTGTGAACTGAGTTTAAGACACGTACACGCACCAACCGAGGAAACCAAGATAGGTTTTTTAAATTGGCTAGAAATGGATAGAATAGAAGATATACTGAATAAGTAGAAAGCTAGTAGGAATACCATATTTAACCGTATCACATTTTTGATCAAAAAGACTGCATACTTCATTCCACACACTCTCTGCTAGTAGTTCTCTCGGTTTCATATGACACGGACTTGATGACGATGACGATATGATAGAAAATGTAAAAACCACCATCATGAGAATAAAGTCATGTTACGATACGATATTTTAGCCACGCTACTACTTCTTACTACGTCTTTCTTTGCTACTGCACTGCTGCAGAAACAAGTCAATTTTCTTGTTCTTGTGAGAAATGAAAATGGCTCGAAGCTATATATAGGTACATTGTGAAGAATAAAAGGCAAATATACTTACTATATACATCGATGGACTACACGATTTCTGCTAGCAGAGGTTTTTTTAACGAAAGAAAATAAAGGAGAGAGGAAACTGGAGAAGGCCCTCTGCAAACAAGCAACTATACGACGCAATACAGATAAACAAGAGAAAAAAGATTGGCTGGTTGGTTGAAAGAATTGTCTTGATTCTTCATACGCAGCATTGTGATTGCAAAACCCATTGTTACCGTTGATGATGATATCGCTACCACCAAAACGACTACTATCATCTTCATCATTATTCTGATGTGATTGCAAAGTTATCGTTGCATATGTCTGAACTCATCATTTTTCTTGTTCCTCTGATCTAAACATGTTATTTTTTTTCCCAAGTGTGAGTTCTTGTATGAAATACAAAAATAACGGCAACAGCGGGACAATGCTTATCTTTGGAAATAACCGTATAATTTACAGCACGTTTCATTTTCATATCACATGAAAACGAGTCCGTCTGCGAGTGAGATGTTGGATATCATGGGGTTGATAAAATAAAGCATAACACGTATATATCGCGTGGTGTCACTGTATAATAAATGATTGCATTTACTGTTCCATTCATATGCACATATGA
Source organism: Lepidocyrtoides sp. E14 (assembly GCA_027743805.1). NCBI lineage: Eukaryota > Metazoa > Arthropoda > Collembola > Entomobryomorpha > Entomobryidae > Lepidocyrtoides > Lepidocyrtoides sp. E14. Next base: position 29,286 of record JAHZMZ010004492.1, on the reverse strand, counting down.
ATACATTTTATTATACTCTTTTGTACTGAAAAATGATATTGCACATCTCATTTTTCTATGTCCATCCATATCCTTTCTTTCAGATTCACTCCAGAGACGGTGACAATGACAGTGACCATGAAAAACTGCGGGAATATTATGTATAGAATAGGAAATGGCATGCTAGTTTATTTTATTTCATGCAGCTATTTCATGTGCGCATACAATACATTTTTATATCAAAGTAACTTTGTCTTGCTTTATTTCACACTAGAGATGTGACTGTGTGATGCAGTCGGCTCGGTGTAAAAGTTCAACCTTTAGAATTTTTATTTTTCCAACGATTTTTTGTGTGCTGTGTGAAAAGTATGATTGACCGAAAAAACACGGAGAGAAAAAATTCTCTAAGGTTGTACTAACAGAGCCAAAAAGTCAACCTAAAAACCTACCGCACACAGCCACTGCTTCTACTACTACTACTACAGTTAATAGTTATCATCATAATCAAGAGAGTCAGTCTAAAGTAATAATAATCCAGTAAAATGAGAGTAAGATGAAAACTTTTTTTTGTAGGAAACTGGCCAGCTAGATAGAGAGAAAGGGGGAATAATAATAATCGTAAGTTTGAGAATTACGCTATAATATTCTACAAACCGAGCTTGTCTCGCTTCGCATGTCCTCTTGAAGATATGAAAGTTTCCAAGTTTCTCCAAGACGCAGACGAAGGACAGACAAGACCTATTTTTGCTCCGTGGTTTTCTTCCAATATGAATAGACCAATTTTCTCTCTAGGTTCTATTTTAGTGTGCAGTGAAAAGAGCGAAGTTTCATTGCTAAATTTTCTGCACAAGTACCTAATGCGCTATGTGAATATGAGTGGAGAGAGAGGAGTGTTAAAGAGAGTGGAATTGGAGGGAAATTTGGGATAATGTAATGGAGGTTAATAACTGGAGTTTTTGGAGGAAATGGCCTTCCAAATGACTTGCCTGTTGTAGGTATGGAATGTGTTTGTTGTATGTATCTGTATAAAGTTTATTATTATGATGGTAGAGTACACAACACATTAAGAAAAGGTCCTTGTTCATGCCCCTGCTTGTCTGCTTATTTTCCCTTAAAATAGTTCAGTTTACACCATAAAATGTTCAAAACTGCTGACAAAATGGTGATGTAAATTGGTATATAAAATGCACCGCTACTACCACCACCGCCACCGCCATCACATTCATTTTATTCTCTCGGAGTGAAAACTGAAAAGTAATTCAGTAATTCTGTTACATCTAGTATGGTTATTTCATTTCTCTACTATGGATGTATGAATTTCAAGTATGCATACTCATACTACCTACATATACATTTCTACTGACTCAAAGGCAAATTTCGCAATGTAACCACACTTGCTACGCTCGCTAGCAATTTGCCTCCACTGCTTTTCCCCACAACAGCAGTCTGATTTGATACATAATAAAACATCATTTGAATTACAAATTAGTAATGTGTTACCAACCATTACATTTATAGTGCAAACAGAAAAGTTTACAGTAAGAGCAAGCAAGGAAAAGCAAGTAGTGCAGTGCGGTAGTGAAATAGTGGCACATATACATAGCAGCAATAGCAAAAGCGGCAAAAACCCAGTTGATTGTGCCGTTTTGAGATTGTGCGAACAAGACAGGAAAGCAACATCCATGCATGCAGCAGTAGTAAAGCAATTGTACTCTTAAAAACTCGATTTTACCACTGCTGTAGTGTACACTCAGCACTTGTGTTATGTAGGTTAACTGATTCAACAAGACAATGAAAGAGAAGGACGAGAGATGGGTAATTTGCAGACTTTTCTATGAAGTGGACCATAATATACGCCTTTTATAGGCATTTTATGAATAATACGTTTCCTTTACGAGTTTCGATATTGAGATAAAAACAGCCACAAATGATCAATCTTTCCTTTTATTCGAGGTACATGGGTACTTTTGCATGTCAAATTATGAGCATAGGTATATAGAGCAGTGCTGCGATATGATCCGATTGTAATAAAATGACATCAATATAATAATCATGTTTTCAGGAATGTAATGCCACCAACTATACTTCATCTTCTTAAATATTATCTCTTCTAACTGCTCTCTCACCATGAACTTTTTTCGCTCACTTTATGCCAATGAGAATGAGAGAGACTTGGAAAAGTAGTAACTAAGAGGACACTCAAAAGACTGAATGGACATTAAGTGGTCACATATGGACAAGTGGTTTTGGAGAATGAAATTAGCCTTGCCTGCTCTCCAGAGAGATGTACTGTAGTAATCATAATAATAGCATATCGTTTTTACTGTCTCTTTCTTTTTCCACGAGTTATACAAAATGTGCACGCTTTCTTTGCTTAGCTCCATATGTAAAGGAGCAAGTACATACAACAAACTAAAGTAAGTGGTGTTGAGTCTGTGCCCACAACTCATTTTGTACATCACGTAAGATGCAAGATTCATTTCATAGTTGACAACTTTGCATATTACATGCTTGCATGCTTCCTGTTTCATCTCTCCAACTACAACTCTTCCAGTATTTTTCTGATGATGATGATGTTCACGATGACGATGTCTATTCGCGTGTTATTGCACTACCACAAGCAAAACTAAGCAAATAGCTTTTGGCTCGTTCGTATGAGGTTTTCACATAACTAAACCAAGCAGGAGGACGAGAAGAGAACACGCACAAACAAGACAACCAACTACAATAATAATTCTCATGACTTTGCTGCTGTGAGTGCATGTTCTCCCTGCTGGAAAAAGCCAAGGAGAAGAGAAGAAGAAATTGCCAAATAATAAAAGAGGACAGGAAAGACTTAAAAGAGACTACAACGACGAGGAAAAAGGAGAAACGTTAGGAAATGAGATTGTGTCAGGAGCAGGAAAAAAGCTGGACTAGATGTCTTCACTTGCTCGGCCAGTTAAAAATCTTCTTTTTCGTAGAAGCAATGCAATATGCCTAGTACAAAGTGTAATGGAGTAGCAAGTAGCAGCAGTTGAACTGTGGATGGAGGAGAATCCTTTTGGTGAAAGGAAAAGCAATCATTCTTTGGTGTCATCACCCAGGCATATCATTATTTATTCGGATCGGTGGCAACATGACATGCAATCCATGTTTTACACTAACTAATGCACTATTATATTATGGCTCAATGTAAGTAGCAGTGAGAAAAGCGGTCGTAGTAACTGTAGTAAGTAGTAGCTCACCTTCACCGTCACCAACACTCTCTAATACAGTACCATATAAGGCAAGGACAAGATTTTGTTGTTACAGGACAAGAAAATTACACAACCTACACTGGATGGAGAAAAACCAATATTCACTCTATTTGTTTCCTATCCTCTTCTTTTTCTGTTGATACCTCTGACCATAGTGAACTGACCTTTTTGGGGGATTTTTTCAAGAAAAATAAATACTTAAAGGTTTTTGTCTGATTTAACCAGTCAAAAAAAGAAAGAAAAGCTGTTTAAATTGTCATGAGTTATTGGCTCCAGCAGAAAAGAAACGGAAGTGTAAACAGTTTTGTTCCTCTTTAGGAAAGGAGAAAAAATTGCAATTTTTAGGAATAAAAAGGAAAGTTGGGTTTTCTTTGGCGTAATACTAACCTCGTATGAATATATGTGTACATGCATAACAGCAAGTACAAGCTCAAATTTTTTGAACTCAGTCTACAAATATGCTCTCTTGGCAAAAAAAATAATAGAAAGAGATGAAATAATAATTCGCGAAAGCACTTTTGCTCGGGTGCATCATCACTTATTCATGAAGTGAATAATGAATAACTTGAGAAGTGAATATACCCCGGTGCTATTAGCACATGTAGTATTTACAGTAGAATCGTATGATATAGTACTTAACGTTGAAAAGTGTACGTTAAGTAGTCAAACAGTATTTTCACACAGACAGACAGATAAAAACGGGACGACTTGAGAGAATTAAGAATAGTGTGACCAATTTTTTTATTTGGTATGTTTCCACTTCCTCCACTGCACGAATTTTTATTGCTTTCAAATCTTTTGTGGAGTAGTAGAAGGGAATGCTTAAAAGTCACTTTGGCTGTGTTGGGTTATACAAAGTAGGTATACACTTAAATGAATTGATTTTTTTTGCAGAAAAGACAAAAGACATTGACTGAAAATAAAGAACCGCAATACACGCAACTTTTTCTAGGCTTGTAGTAGTAATTCTTAGTGTCCAATTCTCGTGTCAATCAATCTTAAAAGAGAGACATGCGCAACATTATCATCAGTATATGGGCAAAGTAGTGGCAGTGGCGGTAAAGTGGCGGTGGTGGTATCATTTGTCAACGCATCTTGTGCGATCATCAGTCATTTTTTTCGATTTTTTATGCCAAGTGGGGGATTATGCCAGGACGAGCATGTGAAATGAACGTAAGGAAGTAAGTAGATATGATATAGGTAGGTATAGTACAGTTGGATTTGTCTTCCTTCTTGACTGCATCATTTATTTACCAAACTTGAGTTGGGACGTTGGGGATTCATTCACTCAGTTAAGAAAAGAAGAAGAGTCAGTTGATATGATACATTACAACGATCCTCTTTATTCATCAATCAGTCAGTCAAGCCAAGTCATAGTAAAGACTTTTACTGTAATTGGTGACCGGCTTCCTCGCATTTTTCTAAGGAGAATTGAATGTTCCTTTTTTTGCCTCTCTTTCCTCTCAACTGCTGCCATTTTGTGCTGCGGTGCTGATAAAATTGTGCTAGCATTTACTTTGTGTAAGTAGTTTTTGGTGAGCAGAAAGAGTGACCGTACCATGTTCTGAAGAAATGGTAATAGCATTAAAGAAAATGCTGTTAGGAAGGAGGGAATCACGGCAAAAGCCCGTAATTGAAATTGACAACGCAGCAATAAAATTTACTGGTTGACTAAAGTAAGCAAGCCAAATTAAGGGGAAAACAGCAGAACCAAAATTGTCAGTAAGCATGTGATACAACAATAATCATAATAATTCGTGTAACAAACTGAAGAAGATTGATAAAAATGATGAAAGAAAATCAACTCTTAATAGAAAAGAATTGAACAAGACAATGCTCATGTAGTATTGGATGATGGTGATGATGAAATAAGAGGAAGGTAGCGGAAAATGGAACTTTCCTGAAACATTATCTCGCTAAGTAGTTTTATTTGTAGAGTTGTTTTTGTACCTCGATCTCTAGTATTTTTTTTTATTGAGCTAGGCCAAGGAATAATGTACTATAATAAAAAACAATCCAATTTACTCCTACAGTAAGTACAATGATGTTATATGAGACTATGTGAGGACTATTGCTACATATATGTATGTAAATACAACGAAAAAAGTGCAGCGGAAAGGAAATCAAAATAACAATGAAAAGTACTACTGATCGCTCTTTTGTGATAATCGTGCAGATATTTTTCAACTGTCTGGGATACAAGCAAAATGAATCATGCATCTACACATTATATATATACCTGTCATTCTTGTCGTAAAAAAATGTAGCATAGATGAAAAGTACGTTGTGCACTTTAAGGAAAACAAAGACTGCGATGAAGAGAGAGCGTGTATAAAGACAAAATGTTTGAATAAAATTAGAGAATCATCATCACATTATTACCCGCATCTTAATTCAAACATTTCATTTTGTGTAAATGAAGCGAATGATAAATGTTTGCCATTAAAATGCTTATCTACCCATGTTGGTAAATCTATATAATATTGTGTGTATTCAAAGTTTAAATACGAGAACCTAGAATCTTTAAAAGTTTTTGTCCTTTCTGTCTATCTAGATGCATTCGTAGCATTTTATTTTTTTGTTGTGGAACAAGCAACTATATACACTTGACTAATACAAAGTAGACAGACTCCATCCAACACAAGAATTTACGACTGGTTCGCGTGCCTTGGGATGTTAAAGATGAAAAAAACATAATGTCCATTTTTGTTTAGACACAAGGGAATCTTTTTTCCCTTTCATTCCTTCTATTTTTCTTTTCTTTTGTGTGTGTGTGTGTGTGTCTGGGAAGAAGAATGAAGAAGGAAACAAAGCTGAAAGGAAGACAAAGCAGACAGGGCGGTACCTACATGGACATCTCTCTATGCAGAGGGATGCATTGCAAAAAGAAAAGGCAAAAGTGGACCTAATGCACTTTGTTATTATGTAGTTGTACAATAACAGTAACAACAAACTGCTACCTACCGCCACCACTACCTCTAAATAATAATGATACACAACTGAATTACTACATACAACAACTACAGCTCTATTACATGAGTGAGTGAGTGCATATTAACAATTCACATGCACTAATGGCATCTAATACGCTTTTCGGTCCTATGAATGAACGAGTGAGTAGGTCCCTAGGTTTACATGCTTTTTTTGGCAAAGAAAGAGGAAGAAGGATGAGGCAACACGCTAAATATGAAGTAGAAACATTTTCTAGCATTTTTCCTTTACCTCAACAATTACAAAGACTGGCGAATTCATGATTCATGCATGATATCATGACATGATGTTGATGATACATGCATGCATGAGTAGGGGAAATGAATCAACACAAACAACAACAAAAATGTAATGTAAACTCTCTCACGAACTATCAACAACAAAAATTTGAAAAACTTCTTTTTGCTTTTTTAAAAAAGTGAAAAGAAAACTCTGAAATGAAATGAACTCATGAAAAATGTATTTGTACACAGAGTTCACACTCTACTGCAGTACTCCACCATTCATTTGTCGCAATGATGTCTCGTAAATTTCTGTTACTATTTTACTGTCGCACAAATGATAATGGTCTAAAAATATACATTCTTTGTGTATCTCGGATGTTACTTTTGCACGATAACATATTATGTTATCTCTGTCGTATAATTTGTTGATTATCTGTCTTCGTCTGTGAATCTACCGTCTACCTGTTTAAGAAAATGCTGAAAATATATGTACCTATTTTAAAAAAGCAAAAATGTTTCACTGCATAATCTACTACAATCTATACTGTAATCCCACTAAAATAACTATCATGTTTCCCTCACTCAAGAGTCAGTCATTATTTCGTACCTATTCATTGCAAATCTTCTGTTTTTAGGTCATACATGCCATTCTATTTGTGTCATTGACTATATTTTGCTTTTATGCAAATGTATTATACCTATATTTGAGGAACGCACTCGATTTCATTTTTTTTGTCATAGGCATACAAACGAAAATTGGGTAAAAGCTGTAAAAAATGATCACACACTTAAAAAGGACACACACGTAAATGTGTGCGTTATTTACTATGTTTAAGGGATCATTGGGTCACCAAGTGTGTAATAAAAGCTATGTAGTCTTTCTTTCTCTGGTTAAATTCTTGCCACAATTTAGTCTTCTAGTAGCAGTACTAGATAAATACGCGGCAATGTAAAACCTTTCGTATTCATACATGTATAGCGTGTAGTCGCGCACTACAAACATATTTGTCACGAGTATATTGTAGTATGTCGTGGCAGTAGTGGCGCAACACTTAAAAATTTATGGCATTCAGCATTCCTCCTCTGGTTCCTGGTAGTCTCTGCATTCTGCAGCAGAAGCAATAGAATTATATTGCTAAAGAAGTAGTACAGTAGTGCCACTACCACTAACAAAACACCGGTAAAATATAAAACACAAGTGAGTTGTAAGTGAAGCAACCTACAACAGCAACAACAACAACGGGGCAAAGGTAGTTCACCTGATTCCGGAGAAAAAGTTATGTAATCCAATACATGCATAATATTACAAGAGTACCTAAATATACACATATTCACTAGTACTACCACTCTACTTCTGTACTCCTGCGTGGATTAACCAAGAAAGTCAAGCAGACAACATAAAATTTAGCTTTACCATTTTGTCGTAATGATATGTGCCAAAAGCACACTACTGAAGAAATTGTTTGGTAGTCATAAACTAACTCAAGCTAGCAAATGTAATATATGAACATTACATACAGGCAGACTAGGTTTTATCTTGAGGTTTTGACTCAAGTTTCTCCTACATATTTTCTACATTTCATGCTGTTATAAAAAATGCGTTTATCTTGTTCCTTTGCATTTTTACTATAAATCTATCTAACTACGAACCGTAAATAAAAGTAAAAAATATATCAGGCTAGGATGAAAGCAATGGGCTCAATAAAGAGTCATAATGATATGTCCATACGTGCAGACCAGAGACAAACAAAGAAAAAAGCTTAACCTTGGACTTTTCCTGGCCACGATGCTTCGAAACGTTAACTTATTTTTTAGCCTTTCGTCTTATCTGAATGGAGAAAGGTCCAACAAAAATCTAAGAGTACTTACAGAAGGAACAAAAAAAAGTTGCTTGGAGTAAAGTAGCCAGATATTTTTTTCTTGTTGGTTTACTCAAGTTAAAGTGAATGAGTGAATCCATACACATTCTAGAAAAGGATGCCCCCTGGGATGTTACATTATATGAAAATGCATAGCACAATAGAGTGCGATAACTTTGAAGGTTTATATAAAGCGTACCCCTACCAAATACGTAGACACGTTTTTTTGAAGGGTATTTTCAAAGTTAAGCATGTGTCTGCTAGACCTTACATAACATGCTATTTACTTTACCAAACTGTACAGTTATGAATGCATGCATTTTCTTGGCTTAAGTTGACAAGAACAAATGCAGAGGGGATACCTAGATGATACGATGGAGAGAGAAAAAAACGAAGAAAGGAGAGCATAATAATAACATTCAGAACGAAAAATTGAAAGAAAGTATACTTGTCTTCAGTTTTTTTTCTTTCTCTTCCCCCTTTCTTTCTACTGCCCTCATAGTTCTGTGCATATTTTGTTTATATTTCACACACAAAAAATCAATGGTCTATCTCTCTCAAAGTTTCTTTAGTATTTATTTAAAATCAGCAGCTTGACTTTGAATTTGTATAAAAAATAAATATTCAGATAAAAGAGGTGAATTTACTCTTTCAAAGACTTTTCCTGTTTACAGACCAGCAAAAGAGGAAGAAAGGCATTTGAAAACGAAAACAAACCAACGAGTTAAACACATGTTTTCAGATATTCTTAAGTATATTTAGGCTCTTAAAATGAGTGAAGGGCAGCCTCACTCCATCATAAATATTATAGATCGTCAAATGCACAAGCTTCGCATCAAATGCATTTCACAGTTTATTCATCCATCTAAATCCTTCAACTCCTTTTCTGATAATCTAGTTGAAGTTTTTTTTTTGGATATTCATCAATCGATACGCTCATGCCATAGCATTTTTTTGAATGTGCATATAAAAGCTTTAGGCTAACATTGTTTGGAACAGAGTAGGTGGTTGTTACATTAAATATAGCAGCCCCTGGAGCAATTTTTATGCATGCACGAATCTATGATAAACTTATATTATAGTGAAAGTCAAGTAGTGGTTTTTGTACTTATTCTAGTAGTCAAACAGCATCTGTGCATCATGCAAGGCTGTGGTTAACAAAAAACAAGATGAAAGGACGTTTTCTATCAGTACTTTTGAGAGTTTACTTTTCTACGAACAAAATTTTTCCCTCTAGCTGGAAAAAACAAGAAACAAAAATATTGACCATGAATCTAGTCGATACACTGTCCAGCAACGTGACATGAAAGAACAAATATTGTTTTCCCTCATATTTACTCAACTTCTGCTTTCGACAGTGTATTGTCTGTCTCGGACGTTTGTTACACTGCTGCTGCTGTGCTGCTGGTAAGGAGACAAAAAAATGATACACTCCTACGCTCTGATCATCCATGCTGCTCAATAATACGGGCACTCTTTTGCAATCATTGCAGACGAATATAATATACTTTTTACCAATTTTACCGTTTTAATAGTCCTACTGAGCGTGAACGAGCGTGCGCACCCATTCAATTGAGTATTGTTTATCACCTAAAAGTTTCAAGTTGTTGCCACTGAGGTACTTAATACCAAGTAAACCAGATTGAAACGATCCAACCAAACATTACGCTACGCATTACCATCTGAGGGAACATCCGTTCGCAAAGGATCATCTAATGGCGCATTTTTGCATTCAAGTATACTTTTATAAAATGAAAAAAAAACGGAATGAGCATAACTTATTTTACAATGATGGCCAAATAATTTGATATGCTTCCAATTTCCATTATATGGTATTCCATGTTACCTCAAAAAAAGAAAGTTGCACTGCTTAATAGTATGCAGTTACACGAAAATCTAGTAAGCTTGCATACATCAAAGAAGTAAGACTATTCTGCTGTTGTAATATGCTTAAGTACAATTATTCTGGCAATCACATTTTAGTAAAAGTTTATTGCATGCATACATTATTATGATGCCCCTGTGACTGCATAAAGTTATATTATAATGGAGAAAATGATATTTGAGAAGTATAAGTTTACCAGTTACGAAACATTCTTGCAAAATTTATTTATTTTTCTTTTCTGGAGAAGAGAAAATATGATAGAGGGAAAAAGGATTACACTTTCATCTTTGTATCTGTCTCGTCTACTTTATACAGTAATACGACAGAGACAACTACTTTATTTTATCTAAACTTTTTGTACATTCAGCAAAGGCGGCAGAGACGATGTTGGTGGTGATGGTAGTAGAGCGATAGGACAAGCTTTTGCAGAGCAGAACATCATTTTGGACCACAGACCAGCAGATTCACATTTATGGTAGATGGGAGTCCACGAAAAACTATAAAGCAATTCTCTCTCTCTCTACTTTTACAAAAAAAAAAATATAAAAACTTATACTAAGCTCGTTTTAGTATTGAAGTTATAATATATAGTGTTGGATGAGTAATGATAATGCAATGCATAAAATGCTATATAGTTGCTTCTATCACTGTGACTCTTGTGCAAATTGTAACTTTGCTCTAGTCTCACTGTGAACTCTCTCCTGTCATGCAGAAGTAGGAGGAATGAGTGCCGTTCATTTTTCAGGGAATTGAGCCAAAACGTTTTCTTTCTTCTTGTGTCCAAGCCCAACCAGAAAGTTGCGTGGTGCAATAAAATACACTGCCAGTTTTTTTGCCACCAGTTTGCCATTACTACTACTTTTGCTGTTTCACACACAGAAAGAGAGAGAGACACACACACACAACCACTATCATACCATCACGATATCTTTTGATATAATCTCATTCGTCGTCCCTTTCGGTTTACGTTTTGCTGAGATGAATAGCTCGGGCTAAAACCTATTTATTATTATAAAACGACTACTCCATAGTATCCCACTACTGATACTGCTTGTAAACAGCTAATGTTGACGATGTTTGTGTGCCATACGCTTGACTAGAGTACTTTTCATGTGAATATCTATACTGCACAATTTTTTTTCTAGGAAAAAATCGTTATTCTCATCGTCACACAGCAAAGCAAACAGCAGTTCTATTACAAAGGATTGTGCATTATTATATAAAATGAATATCAAGCAGACTGCAGAATAACAAACAAGTAAAAAAAACTTCAAGGCAAAAACCAGCAAGCAATATTATTGCATTATATAAAGCATTTCGATAGGAAAAAGAAGCAGTTCTGTGCTATTTGTTTTGCAAAAGAGAGCCGTAAAGAACACGCAGCTCCGCTTTTAATATAACATACACTTTTACGCGTGTGTGTCCCAATTGAAATTCACAAGCAAGGATCTTTATGGCTTTCAAAAGGAATTCGGAAGTCATTTGTGTGCAAAACAGCCATCTGTGCATTGCATAAAACGCCCTTTGCCTTGTCAGCCTTTTACTTTTTTTCTTTCATCCTCATTTTCTTCTTCTTCAGAAGAAGAAGAAGGAGAAAAGAGCAACTCACACACAACAAGCAACGACATTTTTTTGGATCTATGCTGCTGGGAAAAAGAAAGCGGGTACCTTCCAGCGCCAACAACAGCAATGTAGCAACACAGGTTGCAACTGAATTTGCCACTTACGGTATAGTAGCAGTGGTGGTGGAGATGCAGAGGTACACAACGGCATGAAAAAAATGCACGTTTGTTACAGTTACGACCACCATATAAGAAGAAGTACATATTATATTTAGGTGCTTTTTACTCTTTTCGTATCAGTTTGCGTACAAAATAAAATTACTGCCTATCTGTGCTTTTATACATCTACGTACATATTACTAGGTTTACCCAAGTACCCAACAACGGAACATGATATTTCCAGAGGGTGAAAACCCTATGGAGAAAGCATATAAATACATTCGTAAACTCACTTGCAAGTTCAGTTTCCAACTGCCTGCATATCGCATTATGTATCGTTAAAGTAGGGAAGAGAAATGAAGGCAGTTGTCGTTCCGTTGTGGCTTTCTCTCTTTTGTCTGTGTATAATGGCACGGTGTCCTTTTTCTTATTCATTGCATTTTACCACAGGAAAAAGAGTTTGCTTGAATGCCACTGCCACTATATGTCTTCTTTTTCCATTGCAACACTTAGTATGACACACACTATATTCAGGCTTGCTGTAAGAGTGGCGGTTTTTTGGTTTGGTTTCTAGCACCAGTGCTCTCAATATACAAGCGTACATCCTTTTCCTGCAGCTTTTACTCATGAAGAAGAGCCTTGAATTTTAACCATACTTACATCAAGGTTTTATGGCGCTCTCCTTTGCTGCTGCTCGTGGGTTATTTGTCTGTTTAGTATTACGTTTTTCTGATGTCTCTCTCCTTTTAAGTCAAGTACTCAACTAGATTCGTCAACTGGTTTTTAGTTGCGACGAGCTCTCTTTGTCTTTTGCTGGAATTGAATATAAATAAATGTCTGTATATTTGGACAATTTTATACGTACACACGCACCGACATCATCTATTATTATGAGAACGACTAGCATCATCATGATCATCGTCATCATCATTGCTACATGTTCCATCAATTCTTTTCCCGGGTGGTGATGTTACGACTATGACATAAAGTGAAGCATGCCTGTTGTATAGTAGCGATTTTCCATTTCACTTCTCGTTTAAGCAATTTAAAATGATGCAGCAGGCAGCTATAATAACAGCCTGCTTGTACGATTGTCTTCCGCTGACAATAGTCTAGCACAATAAACTAAAATATACTGGTATGTGATGTCGGCAGCGATGATGTATGTACGGAATGCAGTCGCAATCACAATCAGGATTGTAGTGTCTCCTCTTTTACCAACAAAAATGAGTGATACAGAACAGATAAAGAACCTGTATACTACCTACATGTCCAAAAGCGAGATGTACACACAATTGAAATGCTCTCGTCTTTTCTTCGCTTTTCATTGTTGGCAAAAGACGCGAAAAAACTGTGCTTCTTTTCTTACTCTTTGATATATCCTGTTGGAACAGACTCTTCCCCGACAATTTCCTCCTTTCTTTGTTGGAACAGAAGCAAGACTAGCGATGGAGTTTTCATGACTTTGCTTCAATTCTTTATCATCATCATCATCATCGGGTATATCCACGAAGCTGGAATAAAGCGCAATTGTCTTTATATGACACTGCGTACAAAGATAGAGGTATCGTTGAAGTTACCTATGTTATATTACTACAGCACGTTTAATACAATACACAGCAGCGATAGTAGTTGGATTGCATATTTTTTTTTGCTTCAGCATTCATCGAGAAGATGCGTCGTCATCTGTTTTACACAAACGAGAAAATTATTACAGCAGCATGATTCATTCAATTTTTATTCTCTTTCCATTTTAAACACTTTTTTTGCTTACTTTTTCAAGGTATCTCTGTAAAAATATGCGACAGCATTCTATGTTGAAGGATACCTGAAAATTGATTAAATTCTAACGAGCACGAGCACTTCAACAATACACTTTTATTGCTTGTAATAAATATTGTATGTGCTCAATTAAATCTCCCAACGGCTAGATTGAGTCCGGCTATATTATTTCTTCACGCCTCTACTATTAGGTTGCTGCAAAATGCAATAAAATTGCATTCTGGTTTGAGTCTAAATGCACTTTTGACACGATTCCAATATCAATGATGCAGTGGGATATGAACCTTCAGAAACACTTCACACTATTTTGTATACACTGTACTTGCATTTTTGAAAAGTCTTCATTCTCCAGCAAGTTCAAACTGAATAAAATTACAGAACGATAAGCCGTTAGAGTCAAGTAAAGGCAAGTAGTAGCTGTAATAATAATGGAGTATAAAAAGCCCAGACGGAATTACATTAAGATTAGTAGTCTCCAGTCTCCACAATGCAAGTAGTTCACAGTTCATTTCCATTTAACACCCGCATTGTGCATACCCACATGTACATGGCATGTAATACAAAAACTAGGGGTTTTTCCATATTACATTATTATTTTGGATCCGTTTCTAGAAAGTGATATTATGATCATTTTACTGCTGCTAGTATGGTGGTAAATATCATCATCATGCTCATCGTCATATCATTTCGGAAAAGAAAGAAGCTACTAAAAACCTCACCAGACAAACTGAGGACTATGGGAGAAGTAGCACAGCAGAATAATGCAAAGAACAACATGCCCACCAACTACACTTCCTCTGCCTTCACCGCTGTAATAATATCACTCTCTTCTTTCTCTCTGCATTTTTTACTTAACGCTTTCCTCCTTCCTCACAAGAACTACTACTGGTCTTTATGACAAAAAAAGCTAAGAACGAAACGATGCAGTAGCAGCAGCAGCAGAAAACCCTATTGCTATATGTATGTACCTCTGGAGAATACATAATGAGCCAGCTTGCTTCTTTCCTTCTTTCTTTTTCTTCATCTTCCTTCTCCTTTTACACAACACAATCTACACTCCTTTCTCACATAGAGATAAATACTTACATACATACTAAAGCAGGTAGAGCACTTCTCAAGGATAAATGCTTCCTTGAAAATACGGTGCAAAACTCTCGCACAGAGAGAACAGTAAGGTGCTCCAGGAGAAACAGCTTCTATCACGTTCCATTTTGTGGAATTTCATAATATTAAAGTTAGCGTAATATGCTTTGTAAATGTGAGTATGAGTAGTAGTGGTAGTAGAGTGAGTGTGTGTTGGTATGCATATTATTGCGTTTTTCCTAAGGAGATGACTCGTAGGACGGCAGAGCATGGCGACAAAAAAGACGACACAGAAAGTAAAGAGGAGAGGAAAAAAGACTTGCATGTTTTCCCGAAAAACCATCATCTCATCTCGCATCTCTTTCTCTCTCCATTCCTGAATAATGAAACCAAACCCTCCAACAAAAACTCACTTGAGACGACTTTTTACCTCGAAAAAATAAACTTTCTTGGGTTTCACGAGGCTTTTAGTGGTGGTGACAGTGAGTGGTGCGGTGGTATGGCGTTTTCTGGCAGGGAAGGAGAAGAAGAAGCCATATTATGTATTATCCCGGCATAACAATTCAAAACAGCAAAATGGGATCCGATTCCAATCGTTTTATGTTACCTCTTACTCTTTACATTCTCTCTCTCTCTCTTCCTCTAGAGTAGTCTAAACATTTAAAGAACAAGGGATATGCCACCATCATCATTGCATTGTAGTAATAATAATATAACATGCATGTCGTGTATTCTCTCTTTTGAATTGATAAAAAGGAAATGCGTAGACATTATAATGATAATGATGGTATATTTAAGCGAGCGCAACATATACATTTAAGATGATTTAAAGCAGTTTGTTCATAATATTCGGTGATAATATTGTAATCCAACTTGTAGGGCTGTGCTGTGTGCTTTACTTCTTGCGATAATGATGATGAAACATGTATATATGTATGTGTAGGGAAATGGAATTTGAGTAGAAATGTTGCTTACATTTCGGCTCGTCTCTTGTTCTCTTCTCCTTCTTCTCCTTCAACAAGGATTAAAATACACCTTCATTCACTCATGAGACAAGTGAGTCTCTCTTGACTTTTTGTTTGAGAAGCAAGTCAAGTTCAGGTGCGGTTGTTGGAAAGCACTTTTCTACTGGCTCTTCTCCCTTCTAACATGCTTAGTGGAGGAAAGGAAATTACTGGTGATGGCGCAGTGATGATGATGACAATGAAAATGAATATTATTATGTTTATGCTGTATAGAAGTGGATGAGAAAAAGAGTTATTCAGTCAGAACAGGAGTAGTAGTCACAACAGCGGAGAAAATTTAGAGACGTAGCAAGAATAAGTGCAACAAAGTAGCTACACAAAGGAGGAGTGAAGTTTAAGTGGAAGCCCAAAAACCACATGACCGCATTGCATGATTATGATGATGACGATGTGCGTTGTACAAGATGAGGCAGAAGAGAACAAGAGAAATGTGAAATGTAGTTTTAAGAAGTGAAGTGAGTGTCATTCAGAATTACATACATTGAATTGAAATTCATGGGTTTTATAATAATAACTTGTGTTCATAGGCCAAAGCTTGTTCACAATTCACAAGAAGACTTTATAATATTTTATCATGCAGTTCAGATCAGTACTGTTTTCGTTTTCATGTAGGTACGTATACTCGTTTCGCTGGGATGGTAATGATGACAGAAGTGGTAATAAGAGAAGATGATCAAAATGAATGCAATTATTTGTTGCGCATACTCTGCCAACTGACTGATTCTAAAAGTGAGTAAGTAACAAACTGAAAAGATGAACAACATCATTCGACAAAGTTTTCATTATAACAAGCATTTAAAAATGCCAGTTATCAGAACAATAATCAGCAAAGTCACAACAGTAAAAATAATTGCAACAGCTGCTACTACTGTTGGTTGGCTCTGTAAAATTATTTTATCATCAGATATCAAGCTGGTCGTGCAAAGATAATAAGTATGTTTAAAAATTTAATTTACATTTTTAGTTTTCAATCTCAAACTGACCGCAAAACATGAAATAGAATTCAATGATTTTTTTGAGTATAATTGACCGTTTTGCAATTTCTTTTGATGACAAAAAAACTATGTAATTTAAAAGTAAATCAAAACCAACACTAGCATTATATTCATTTCAGTAATTTTTTCTTGCGAGCAATCACTTTTCGTATAGTTCATTCCTGAAAATGTTTGCAAATAAGTCATTCAATAAAATTCAAGAATCCACAAAATCCACAAGAAATTAACAAAATTTAATTGAAATATATGTACAGCTATGTGAGTGAACGTATGCATTTTACTCGAAAAACTTTTTCTAGCGACCACCGTCATCCAATTTGATTTTGAGGTGATGGTGGTAATGGCCTTCAGTAACGAAAGCGTTTCATACAGGTGTCAGACATCATAATAATAAATATATAATGCGCTTTTTGCATGTACCACACTCTAAGCAAACGTAATATTAAAAACTGACAACAACGCACAAGGAAATACAAAAAAGCATTACGTTTTTTTTGTTCACTGTTCACCGTTTTTGAACGAGGTGAATGTATGACAGTAAACTTGCTGCCTTGTTGCTGTTGTTGGTTGTTGTCCCTGCCATTATTTTAATCCTTTCTCCCCATTTTTGCCTGCTGCCTATCATCTAGTCCTGTTCAAACTTAACTTTAACTACTGTTTGTCTGCTCTGTTACGCAAACTTATCATCATCAAAAGCAGCAGGATTATTACTATTATTACAATTATCATTATCCTAGTTGATCGTTTAAAAAAATGATGCAAGAGAGATGAAGATGCGCAAGGAGTCATTTATATACTCTACTAAAAAGATTACCACCATCATAATCACAGGACAATGCATGTGCTTTTGTTGGTTACATAGCAGACTGTTTCATACAAACTACCTATGCACACTTTTTTTTTGCATTCAGCAGTGTATAAGTAGATGGTTTTTTGTTACGGCTTAGTGAAATTGGGCTGTTGTTGTGCGTCTTCGAGTCCGTGTCGTATCTGATCTTCTCTTGAGCACGACGACAACGACAATCAGAATGACAATAATAAATAATAATACGCATGTAATGAGAGCATGCATAAGGCGCTAAAGGAAGCAAAATGCTGATGATGAGGATTCTTTTTTTTCACTGTTAATATTATTATTAGTTTTAAGCTTCTTTCCTCTTCTGGGCATGTTCTATATAGCAGGATTTTTTGGTTGCAGAATTATATAGGTGTTATAATACATGTTTATATGCATAAACATGCTGGTTAAATTATAGGAAGTGTTCATTTTAGCAGAGAAATGAATAATAATAATATTATGGTGTTTTTAATAGCTACCCGTGCATACATAACTACCTACCTATGATTATCTTTTGACTGTGCATGTAACACTTGCATATTATTTCGACGAGGGTGGTGGCGATGGTGGTAGCAGAGCAGAGCAGAGACTATTATAACTTTATAACCATGCTCTTATAATGCCTACAAGAATTCTCAAGTCATGTTGGTTTTGCGACTTTGTGTGCATAAATTCTCTAGTTAAATACATTATTTTTTGCAAGCGAATAATCTGCCACTGCCACACCATCACGCAGTACGGGCAAACTCCCTACAGTATCATTGTACTGTGTTTGACCACAATCCACAACCAACCGTAACATGAGCACTGAAAACATTTTATATCGTCAAAAGCTCAAGATATTATATACATAGGTATGCATAAACGCCATTTTCCGTGGAAGGAATTAAACGGGAAAAATAGCTTTTGAATGAAAAGTAGGGAGGCATATTATATACTAGTAGATTATACAAGCTTTGAGTGAAAATGTGAATGAACACACTTAATGTGTGCTAGATGCATGGATGTGAGTATTTTTCTTTCTCATATTTCCACTCCACGACTGTTGTTGGTTTGGGTTTTAGCCTTGTTCATGGCAGTTCAAGATCAGTTCGTTGAACGGAGGGAAATAATTCTGGATCGTACAGGGAAACTCGTAAAAGCAAATGTAGGTGCCTTCAGACTTTTAGGTCTTCTGTTGACTTTGCCCTTTTCTCGTCTCCTTCACCGAATCCACTACCGCACCGCACGTTTGGTATGTTGGTTGGCTGGATTTGAAAACCTGGCTGAATCACCAGCATCATCATTATCATCATCTTCACAGGATTTGCATTAAAGTAATCTATGTAGGTATGTAGGAGGAAGTAAAGGGTACAAAAGTGTACTCAAGTGAGACAAGGAAGGAATGTGATTAAGATTCTCCAATTCAGTTGAATGTACCCTTATAAAATTCACGGATATTACTCTACTAACGCTGCTACCTCATCTTCTCAGGGAAAATCTTACAAAACGCCTTATTTTATAAAAGAAGATGGAGCAAAACACGTAGCCAACAAGCTGTAAGTAAAAAGATGATGATGATGCTATGCTGTTGTGGCGATGACGGTGGCACGCATGGTCAGGTCGAACTACACAAAATTTAGTGGAATCATTGAATTGCATGGCTACAAAATGCCTTATGGTAACTTGCAACGGTGCCATGTTATCTATTGTGAATGACGAGGATGCTGGCTGTGGTGGTGGTGGTGGTGGGTGACTGTGCAATACGTAATAGTGGTTTTTCATTGTGGATGGATGATATTAAACAGAAAGCTGTTAACCAGAACTAACTAGAGAAAGATAGACAGCAGTAGAGCGAGAGAGCAAGAACAAAAAAACTCAACTTTTTGTATTGCTGCACTGCACAGTGCACACAAACAGAGAGAAAAAAAAGAGAAACAAATAATACATTTTAAAAGGAAGCACATTTTCTCGAGAGTCGACGATAGTCCAAAGGAAAAAAAAGGTGGAGATCACAAAACATCCGGACACGCATAGAGAATACTCTACACAACATCAACTATGCATGCATCCAATTTCTTTTCTTTCTTTTTCTCTTTCCTCTTTTCTTTTGTGAAATTGGTTGAGACAGTTGTGAGGAGGATATAAGAAAACGAGGGGATATGTTATTGCTATCGCGGTCATTGTTTGGTGGATAGAGGTAGTTCACAAGCCTTCACTACTAGCCAGCAGCAGCAGCATCATCAAGTTCACACACACAACAATAAAAAGTGCCAGCACGTAAAGTACGCATGCATACGTTATGATTCTCTTCTGCTAGATGTTACGTTACCGTTTTCTAGTATTCTTCTGTTGGCTCGTGGTTGGTTACGTGTATTATTACGGTTTTACGTCTACGACTAGATAGAGGAATTGAACTGGCTACCACCACTGCTGTTGTTGATGATCTCAGTATAATACTATCAACTAGAGAGCTTGCCTCTTCTGAGGTTATTCGGTTTTCTCTAGAGAAGCTCTCATCATCTGACCACTACTATGCGTTCTTTTATTGTCTGGTCTGACTCAAATTTTATTCCAATTCCCGTTTCTTCTTGTTATTATCCCTCTTTCAAACGATCTGATGAAAGAAAAGTCTGAAAAAAAACAGTAAAACCCCTTTCTCTGTGAATCTGATGCGAAGCAAAAAAAGACGACAGCAGTAGTAGCAGCACACACGCCCGCACCCACCGCAATAAAATTACGCACTTTTTTCTTCTACAATTGTCATCATACTGCTGTAACCACTGCTCTGCGTGAAAAAAATGCTGGAACAACCAGTGACCAAATTTAATAAAGGAATGTGTACCCACAGACGAAACTTGCGGTATCGTTTGTAAAAATTGAGAAGGTTTGATGAGAGTCAGAGAAAATGTAGATACCTAGACAATGTATTATGGAGTTCAGAAGATGAAAAATTAAATAGGGCTTTTGAGTGAAACGTCACATGGAGCGAAGGGCACTTAATAAATATCGATTCCCGAGGTGTCATCTGCAGTATCACTACATTAGGTGTAATTACGTATTCAAATCAGTATAAATACTTTAATTCATATTTTTACAACCCGAGATAGAGCGAACCTATCTTTGACATTGGTATCCCACCACAAATATTATTCGTATACGGAAGATTAGTAACACGGTAAAGAGCAATATTAACTTTTTTTATTTTATAAAAGTTGTTTAATACGAAACAGTTATATATTGACGTAGTGAGCAATAATAACTTGCAGTTTTGAATATAAATGTACTGAAATTAAGACACTGTAACAATTATGCCATTAAAGCGCGAGGGAAAACATTTTTCTATTTAACTATGCACTACATATTTGGATTAAAGTGACATCAGGAAATCCTTCATCACCGGAAATTCTCTCTTGCTCAACTTGTATTTTTCACTATTCAATTTTCTCATTTTTTTCGTTTTGTATGATGATAGGGCGAGGTGACGATGTTTTATGAATCATAAAAATGTACATCAGAATAGTAATATGTGGTATTCACAAAGACAAAAAACTGGTTGGACTTCTTCTTTAGTCACTCTTTCAACACTTGCTTTAATCACGGCTCACTGCGTTAATGTAATGTAAGGTAATCACGTTTCATTTATTGCTGTCAGTCCTTATTCTCATATCATTTTTTTCATGTAGCTACATACACACGTAACGGAATTTTTAACATGTAAATAATGCACAAGTTGCAGTCAGAGGAAAGTGATTTGGTTTGCATAAATTTTTACACCATCATACATGTATGCATAATACTGTACTTATTCATGCAAGCAAGTTTAAAGTAATAATACGAGTTGAGTTGGAATATACTTACAATAGAAAAATGACAACAAAAGCGACTTTTTACTGTTTTATTATTAAATAATTAAACATAGAAAAATAAATAGAAATGATCATCTCCCTTTATTCATTGTTCTCTTTTAAAGAATGCATATTTTCTCCTTGATAGAAAAAATAACGGTATAAAAGTTGCTGATAAAAATTGAAATGAAATTCTTCTAAATTTACTAGGAGCGTAATGATTTTTGTACCCAGAAAATTGCCTCTAAATTATTCCAAATTTGGTCCATGAGAAAAGTGTGCGCATTCCCTGACCCACTGTTTAGCGAAACACAATAGCCTCATTTTCGAAACGCTAATTATCTGTGCTGATGATTAATGAAGTAATGGACGTAGACAGACAGAAGCCGATATTTACAAACAATTAGCTAAAGTATAAGTTTGAACACTGAACAAAAAAAGTTATGTTTGTCAACGAAGCGAATATATTTTTTTCTCTTTCTACCAGCAACCGGGTAGAAAACACCTTGAGGCTAACAGACTGCTGCTGAAGTTTCAAACAGCGATCATGTAAAACATAATGATATTTGGCAACAGATGAGAGTACACCTGTGTGCCGTCCCTCTCGGCCCTCCTTCTCTTCCGTTGATGTATCTTTTTATGACCATACATAGACGTAGAGTTACCTATATGAAGATACATATACACGAAGCTACAAAAATTTTTTTTTATTAAATACTCATGTCTTTTCGCTGCTTGAAAATGCATTAATTTGTCATTACATTTTTTTATTGTTACTTATTAAACTGCCTATTATTACCGTACATTGGTGCATTATTCATGACCACCAAAACGAAAGTAAGAACTGAAGGAAAGAAAAAGGGTAATGTACTCTTTAAGTGCTCTCCTTTGTTTTTAAAAAACTAATTCAAAATGCAAATGACTAGTATTAAGTAGTAAACGTTGACAAGAAAATGGGACAAAAATGACTAACGAAACATTTCCTGTTTTCATTGTTAGCTGCTCAGAAGAATAAAAGCCAAATACAAACCTCACTCTTCCATTTATTTTGCTTGTATAAAAATGTGCCTGTTATAAAAGTCTCATACCAATGAAAAATGTGTTTTTTAAAAATATTTTCTATATGAAGCATGAGTAAATGGAATTTTAATGATTATACATTGATGCGCCAACTTTTCACCCAAACCTGTCAGGAATTCGTCCAACAGTTTTCTGGACACTTTGATTGAAGGTTGGAGCCAAAATTATCAATTGTTTTTATCTAACAACCGAAAAAATGCTGAGATTTAGTTGCACATAATTTCAAGATTATTCAAAAAGAAGCAGCTGTCTCAAACAATTGAAAAATTATCTGATTTTTTGTTCATATACACCTAACTCAAGCTCTTGCCCGTACAAAGTTGTTGATGGGTTAGTTATAGTTTCGTAAATGTGATGATTTTGAAGATTGTTCAGTCGATCGCAGTAAATATTTTCAATGAATCTGCTAATGAAACACGTCGTCTCCTTTTGGAACATTAATCCTGTATATTTCATCCCTTTTCGAATACATGTTCCTATTAGCACAGCAAATTTTTCTGATATATTTTTTTTTCACTTGCAACGAAAATTTACATGTGAAATTACGCTTGATTGCTGTAAAACCTTTGAGAATGATTGACTTTACCTGTAAAAATCAGACATCTTTCCAGATTGAATCTTATCTTGTCTTGCCATCTTCTTCACCACCTTGAAATATCAAGATTTCCAAACCAATTTAATGATATTGCTCCTCTTAATGCATTACATTCATCAGTCTGATGGATTTGAATAAAAAAGGAGAGTGTTTCATTTTTCATTTCAGGTGGCTTGTCATGTTTACACAGTAGTAATTGGAACCACCATATAAAATAATGTGCTCGTCCCCTTATAAACAATCGTCATCACTCTCCTCTTCAACATCTCTCCCTGCTATACTCATATAATAAACCATCATTTTCAAGAACAATTCTTAATTATAATATTGAATTGAGAGGAGCTGAGGATTAAATGAAATGGAAGGGAAAATCCTCTCTTGCACGTTATTCCTTTTGTTTAGTGGCTCATTATATATTTAATAAGATTATCATCATCACCATTGAGTAACCAACCACCATATAAAGAATTTATGTATGTACACATAACAAAGCAAAGGTACTGCCACAACAACTCCTCCATCAACATGATCGTCAACAAAAGTATCTTCAAACTCCTCCATTCATCTTACCTATGGTAGTTTGTATATAAGCAATGCCGAAGGCTCTTGCAAGTTGCAACAGTCGCAACCGCAGCAGCTGCCGTTGTTATTATTATTATTATTATTTTTAAGCACACCATTTGGCTGATTTGTTTTTTGCACACACGACTGAAAAACAAGAAGAATGAAAAGGATGATCATGACTAGACGGAGAAGTCCAGAGAGAAGCAAAATTGTAAGATGAGTTCAAGGCTTGCCCATTGTTTTCCTGTCACATTCACCATATAGCGATTGTGCTCAGTTTATGTGTTATCATTTATGTATGCTCATGTATAAATATTATACTTTTAGTTCTATTATGTGTATACAAGTTGTTTTAAGAGGTTGTAATTCAGTCGACTGGACAAATCACTCTAGAAAATGAGGAGAGAAGAGATCATGACTCTAGGCGGATTTGTGGATTTGCTCATCGCCATCATCATTTGCTAAACTTTGTTTGTGTCGTGTTATAAGCTGCTGGCCGTATGCTAGATGCATATGCTCTGCTTCTCGTCTTTCCAATTTAAAGTGGTTTTGTGTATAAAAACGTGCAATAAAGTGTAAAAGCCAGAGACATGTAAGTCAGCTCGTAAATAAGCATCAGAGCAACTTAAGCTAGTAATTCAATGCAACATTTGCCATCATTCTCATCATCATCAATTTCCACTCTTCTTTATCCTCTCTCTCGAAAGTAGAATAATATGTAGCTTATTCACTCTTTGGTTTTTGGTCTCAATGGTCCACCACTACTACCACCGACAATCTCCAGAGAGTTTCTTTTGCCTGCTTTTTGCCACATTTATTCTCTCGCTCGCCAGCTGACACCCAATTTTCCTTTCCTTTGGAAGAAAATCAACTACCATGCCGGTTTTTTAACTCACAGTACCAGATAGACAATGCCCTCATCATCACCATCACGAGAATCGGAAATGATCTCAAAAAATCTTTTTATTTTTGTTATGAGTATACACGGTACATTATGTCCTATTGTATAATCAAAAAATATATGTCCGTATATGTAAATACATGTGTACCCATTTATCTACATTGCATCAGTTTACACATTATACTCACAATGTTTATTACCTACCAAGATTCCAAATGATGTATGTACCTATTTTTCCATTTGTGCGCATCCGTTCTCGTACATCCGTCTGTCTGTAATGTGGTAGTAGTTGTATTTTATGAGTGGGGCCAACTTTGTGTGTGTGCTTGCTAGTATGATTTGTGATATCAGCTCAATGAATCAGGTTGTTGCTCAGCTCTTTCAATTCAACTCTTCTCTCTGGTCAGCAAAACTAGAAAAAAGAAGATTGTCGATTTTTTTTGTGGATAGAGGAATGACGTTTTTGGTGCAGATGCTGCCTTTTTTTACTTCTTGCACTGTCGCTTGTAGTGACTTGTTGGCATGTTAGAGGGTCTTTTATAAAAGCATAAAATTATATTCCTTCTTTCCCAGTAACATATATTTTTTTGGGAAGTTTATGCGTATCTATTATATGAATATGTGGCGCTCTTCTTGCCGGTTTGCCCTTAGGTTTCAGGTAATTGGGCCTTGTTGTTTTGTGACTACCCAGTAGCTTGGCGCATATCTGAAAGTTGGCTACCTGCATGAATCTTCTTATTAACCTGAATCCCGCGTTTGCTCTGCATTCTTGTCCACTTGTCATGTTGTCTGTAATAATGAGATTTTTTTCGCATCTCGTTTGAAAAGTCGAGAACTCTCTTCTGCCGAGTCGTGAATGATTTGCTGTACATAAAAAAGTCTACAATCTCCTATAAAATGACAAATGAATTCTCGTCAAAATCTTGTTTTCACTTTTTTCTCAAATCACTTGACTTGACTACCTACTTACTCCTGCTGTTACTGACATTTGGAAATTTTAATGACATTTTGTGTTGGTACTTACCTCCCTTGCTTTATTATGTGCCGTTTTTTTATTCAGGCAGATAATCATCGTCATCATCGTCGCCATTCCCTTGATCCAATAAACCAAACAGAAAGTAATGTTGTAAATAAATTTCTTGTTAGAAATGTTGCATTGTTAGTTCCTTTTTTTTGCTGCAATTATTCATTTGCATAAAAGTCTTTCTCCATTTGTAGGCCTAGCTGTTTTTGTGTTTGTGTGTAGTAGTAGTAGTAGTAGTAAGTAGATTTATTTTTCCATCGCTCCATCATCGGAAAGGCACACTTTTCTAGCAAATCAATAGCCTCGAAAACACTGGGAAAATTTATGACATGTCATGCCATTATATTTATAGCTCTTTTAATGAATACGGCACGAAATTGCCGAAAAAAATATGGGGGTCATGTAAATCATCAAATCATCAATCACTAGCACATTGCACTATGTGTATTTTGGCCAAAGTACATACATTTATTCTTTGTGTTAAATTAAACTATAAAAATATAGGAGCAGTGTATACACGTACCGTACTAGAGGGACCCCGTTCTAACAACCAATCATTTTATTTACTACTACTTCTCCTCTTTTGTAAACTGTAAGAAGTGCAAAATGGAAGAGAAACATGTACACAAAGCGGCTACATTATATACCTAACTAGGTAGATTCCCATGAGCATGAGCCTGCATGGATAATAAATAGTTTTGTGATATGGACATATTTTATTATTAGAAATATAAAAATCTCCATTTCTTGTATAAATTCAAATACCGTCGCAGCTATAAAGAAGTATAAATATGCACTGGTGGTGGTGGTGTTGGTGGTAATGTAGCTCTGGTGTTCCTCTGATGAAAATGGTGAGGAAGGCTACAGAAAACTTAATTAAACGAGCAAGAAAGCACACACACATACACATAAGCCTAAAGTACAAGAAGTAGTCCTCTTTCATCAATCCTCCTCCCGAACCAATAACTACAGCAATAAATCCTTGTACTGGCACTTCCTTTTCCCCTGTAATTCAGCGTGAGTGAGTAGTAGTGCGGCTTTTGCCTGGGAGCTTGTGTAACTTACATATCGGCAAAATAAGGAACTTTGTGCTGCTGCACCATCTACCTAAGTACAATAATGCTTCTCTTTTCTTCAGAGTGGCTGTCAAGCCTTCTTCTTATAATAAGTTGTCCATATCGTCGCGTTGCTTGCTGTGCGCTCAATTCTTTATATATTCAAAGTAGAAAACATTTTCTATTTTGCTCACAGTCAAGCAAAGTGCAAACCCAGTCACAAAACACACTTTACTTTACTGACTGTCAAGTCTCGAGCGTGAAATCCAATGTACTTTTCTGAAAAGAGCGTTTTTTGCTACTGCTGCTGCTGAATTTCACTTTCCCTCATTCTAACTTTGCCTGCCTTCTTCTATGTATGGGTGTTTTTTAGATGTTGCTAAAATTGTTCTTCACTGCCTTCTCGTCTTTTTCTTTTTCTTCTTCTTCTTCTTCGACCTATTCAACGACGACGGTCCGAAAAGACCAATTTACCAACGGCAGTAGCAATTACTATTTTGTTCTTGAATAAATAAATAGAAAACCAATCTTGTTGAGTTATTCAGAATTAAAGTAATGACTAAGTTATTGCTTTGTTCACTCAGAGCATGCAAATTACACTTAATAGAATATCTAATTTGCACTTTGTACTTATTTACTTTGATTACTCATGCCAAACGCATATCACACGAAAGCCGCGCTATGTACTTTTCTTGAGATTGTTTGTACTAAACAAATGAACGCAAAATGCTTGTGCATCTTTAGTAGAGATGCATGATGAAAAATATAAGTATGCTGCATAAAGTAAGCAGAGTTTGCTAAAAAGCTTTTGCCAAATTTAATAATCCTTTTCTTCAACTTTTTTGCCTCGTGCAAGAAATTAAAGGGAAAATAAAAAGACAATGAAATTTAAAACGAAAGTTGGGTCTCACGCCTTTTTATGGAAGGCCAATAAAAGGTGATGATAATGATGTGATGTCCTCGAGGGACAAATCAATGGAGTAATCAAGGACAAGATCGATTACTGATTTTCCATTGTGCCCGAGAGAAGCAAAGCTGCTGAAAACATTTTCTAAATTGCTACAACAAATGGGTCAAAACATTCGACAATGCAAAAATCTACTAGTAAAATACGAGTAATAAACCCGTGTTAATACTACATCATGCATTTTGCTGAATTCTTCCTTTCAAAACAGTAGTACCTATGTACGTAAGACGTTTTTATGCATTCCGGTAGAAGCGGCCGCTTGGTAAAAATTCTCTTCCCGTCGTAGAGTAGACAAAAACGTTGCTTGGTTTTTATGTTATCACATTTTACCTTTCGTGAATTTGTAGATGAGAAGTAAAGGTTTAATGTTATACAATTGCAAGGAGGTAAAAAATTGAACGCTTTAAAAAAGCTGAATACTTACTATTTCAGAAATCGTAAAGAGAATGCTACTTACCAGTGCAGTAAAATATTATAATGTTTAACGTAACTTTGTTCAGGTATGATCACGAATTCTACTATTTCCACGTACTGACTATGCAAAGCATCATCGTTTAATATTATGATAGTACAGCATCTTATACACAAACACGCTCTAGTCTTTCTCGTTTTGTGGGTGCAATGCACCTAACTTGACTTGTCATGATGTAGTCCGTGGGAACTTTTCCCACGGGGGAACTTTTATATTAGCTGTATTATTATTGAAATGGTAGGAGTAGTAATAAGAACAATAAAAAAGAAGATGAAACGAATGAGGAAAGGATATTTGAAACAAAGTCATGCACAAAATACGGAGGAGTTCGTAGAAAGAAACCCCAGTAATCATAGGTATGACTATGACGAACGTTGTAAAAATGGCAGTTAGTTAGCAATACATTGAAGCAAACTTTGTGTATATTATAGGCGAATTGGAATTACACTATACTGCACTGTCAAATGCTTGAAATAAAATGATGCACCAACGATGGAGTAAATTTCATATAATAATGAGCATTGTTTTTGTGAATCATTGAATCATGGATCATAGTTAAAAATAATACGTAATGACGAGACACGAGAATCACAACTTGACAGCTGTAGGCAGCCATTATTTCAACACAGAAAAGAATATAAAAAATAATACCTAATATAGATACCATACCGAATAATTTCAAGTCAACATGCATACCATCATGTAGTAATTAGGTATAAATTTGAAATCATATCATTAGGTGATACTCTTGAAATTCGATATAATTTTTTATTATAAATGACCAGTGAAAATTAGAATACTGTAAGTAGATGGCTTAAATATTGTATAATGAAGACAGATAATACAGACACAGACAGTACAATTATTATTTAGTTTCAAATATTACTGAATCTTTAGCTGGTGAGCAATTGAATTAATCCAAGAGTAAATATATCTTCAGTAAAGTTGATGTAGTAAAGTGCCGTCATTTGTTTTTTTATAAATACGAATACATAAGGATGGCTAAATGCACAATCTGCCGTGGCTCTATCTCTAGGTGGCTATATAGGATACTATCTCATTAAGGGAGATTTTTTAACGTGGCAACTGAAATCTAAATTTCGAAGTATATGCTAATTAAATGGACCAGACGGGGTGCAAACGGAGAGAGGTTTTTCATGATTTTTTTCACAAAATCCAC
>JAHZMZ010004491.1:0-22809 GCA_027743805.1 Lepidocyrtoides sp. E14 | reverse complement strand
ATTACCACAACCACTTAGTTCATTCAGGATGATATCATCACTGTCGTCCTCGTCAAATACTTGAGGACTGTCTGATTTTAAAATGATGGTGGCATCTGGAGGTCCTAGTTGTCTTACTACCTCCGCGAATACCTGGTCTCGTTTCGCCTCATCCACAGCAAATGCTTCTACCTCGATAACGGATACGACTGGACGGTGGTCACTTTGTTTCAGCTCAGCCCGTCCATAATGAAGGCATCGTCCAGCACTCCAATCGGGTGGTGGAGCTGCTCCCCCAAACGACAACACAGAATCTGATCACCACAAATTATCCATGCTAGGTTATATTAGTATTTAAACGCTTACTCATATCAGACAGCGGAAAAATTCCCAAAAGTTTTAAACTTTACTAATCATATATATTATGTACATGTAACTGATTTGGCTTTGACTTGCTACTATACTAACCAGTTGCACCACCAAGTCCTGTCTTAACCGAATCAGTGGCGACATCACGGATATGTGGAAGTAGTTCAGGTCGCGTAAAAACGTATAGGCAAACGCCAACCAATTGAAGAGTGCTTAATAAACAGTACCCTCGGTCCCTGTTTAGAATTTTACCCAATTCCTCCGCCCAAGCCTTTTGATTTTCCGAACTGAAAACGTAGAATGCACTAAATTTTCAACTCTGCTACAGGTAAATGTGAACATGAGAGAAAATGGCCTCTGTTTACAAATTACCTTGCTGCAATTATATTACTAGCGTTTAAATCCACCATTTCTTGGAATCCAACAGCATAAATGTCTGCTGGTGTTTCCACGTCGACGTCATCTTCTTCAATGGAGACTAATGCTGCAATTAAGAGTATTTATTGCATGTTACAATGAAACCAATATAGGAAATGAACGATTAGTCAGTCCAATAACCGTTTCAGTTTTACATACATGACGAACGGGCGATTTTCGCAGCATCTAATAGCCAGTCAGATAAAGAGAGGTCTTTGTAAACAACAGAGCGGAAATGTTTTCCACCATTTACATTGTAAGTGCCGATAACTACGCGAAGAGACTTGGGTCTTGTATAATCTTCCCATCTTTTTACCATTTGCCGTAGGACACTTGGAGGCGCTATAATAAAAATAAAACAAATTATCATTGCACCATTTATAACTAACTACCTATACATGCCTAGCATAGCTATTCACTATACGTACCATGAAGATAGTGGGCTGGCAGTAATGATCTAGCATAGCTGGTTAGCTCAGTATTGAATGTATGGCCTAGAAGAAGTACATCTATCGCCTCCTGTTTACTTTGGTCGAGTAAGTTATTTTGGATTGTTCGAGAAACAGACCTAGCACCATCCATTAGTTTTGATCCTCCTTGAATTGCACCAGTTCCAGCATAAATTTTGGAGACCTCATTCCCATTGTTCACCCACATTTGTCGGAACACTTCTTCAAACCGCAGTTGACTCTGGGGTTTGTCAATGAGGCCCATTGCTTGCAGTTGGTTTTCCAAAGTCTTCACACCTATGAATGTCTGTACGCAGTTTGTTCTGTCTAAGCAGTCGAGACAATTTGTTCGTATAGTGCCTTGCTGATGCCTAAATTACGTACAATTTGCAAATCACACAACGTTCTAAAGAAAAACAACAACAACAACAAAAATAATAAAATTACCTTTCCACTCTACCACCCCTGTTGTGGTAAAAACTATATTGATCAAGGTATTTTTTAATCTGAACTTCTAATTTTTCCATTCCACGATTTCCTCTAACTTCTTGGTGATAATCAAATAAAATGTGTGGAATATCTGCAAAATTTGGATTGTCGGTGTGTTGTTTCTATTTAAAATTCAAAGAAAAATTATAGCTGTTAAATTCATTGAGATAATGGTGCAAATAAACTTTAACTAATTAACGTCATTACATGAAACAGTGATGACAGCATAGCTTCCCCTTCCTTAGAGCCCACCATATTTATCCCAAGTAGATTGACAATGACTTGTCTTCCGTAGCGTTCCCTAAGTAAATGCAAGTGCTTATCCAAAGACGAGCAGGCTGCTTCTGGACCGCGAGAAAGTCGAACTTTATGAGAGCCTACTTGTACACCAGGTTGCTCCCAAAATAAGGGTACAGAACCTCTGGTTTGAAGGAAAGAGGAAATCTCAGAATCAGTAGTTAGAATTTGCTCGGTTTCGACAAAATTAGCGACATGACCATCGTCATTAGTTCCACGGACATTGAACCTGGCATGAGTGGTAAGTACAAAGATTAACTTCTGACTACATACACAAACCATTAAATTTTGTGCCCTTTAACTTTCGTAATTAAATACCTTGTACCAGCACGTTCGCAACTAAGTCGGGATATCACGGCAGTTTTAACGTTTTTTGCTCCAGCATAAACAGTTTTAATCTCAACAAATCCACAAGTGATTCGAAGGAGCCATTCGTTACAGTCGATACCAAAACGAAGAAGATGCAGAAACATGGTCCGGTTCCTACGATTATATTACTGTATTTACTTATTCCAGCAAACAAAATATATACATGCTGGTTACTTTGTAATTTGCTCACCAGAAAAACCGATTATCAGTTTCCTTGGTAGCATTCCGCTTTTGCTCACAGAGGGTCAAGTCCATTTGACCCGAGGTACCACCCCAAGAAAAGTAAAAAGTTCCGGAGTTGAGAACCTTTTTAATCTAATGATCAACAACATAAAGAAAGAATTAGGAATTACCATACGAAATACTAAATGCAAGTATTCATTGATAAATCTTTGATATCACTTTTTAAAATACCTCTGCAATTTTGTCATCTTCAGAACTAGGACCACGGAGATTTATAAACACAGTTTCTGTCACACGGAATATTTCACACTCGCATATTTTCCCCACTGACACACAACCTTTGACTAGTACAAGGAACATAAGCTGGTCGTCCTCTGCAAACATAACATCAAAGTACATACATAAGTTATATGTAGTCCATATAAACTATACGTAAAAACAGAGCCATGCAAAAATGCAAAAAAATAAAACTAGACAGCACTATCTTGCAATCTGATCTATCAGAAAGTTGAAACATTCCTTGATCTACCTTTAGAATTTGGTACTGATCCATTTGAATAGCAGCATCAAAGCAAATGTACATTTTATATTACTATTATCTCACTTCAATAATCACTTAACCTGTATACATACATATTTTCATCGAAGTAAGTGAAGTCGTTTAAGTGAAATCGTCACTCGTTTCGTATTACCTGTGTGAAACTGAAGAACACCCAGACATCCATAGTACGACTCAATGCTTTCAGTGAACGATTTTCGCAAGGCCTGTACCTCAGGACCGCCTGAATCAAAAAACAGTAAAATAATTAGCATTTTTCATTATCAGAGCGGAAACGGTGTTGCTTTTGCTGAAACACAGGAAACTTACTGATTTGTGCCACAGCAAATGACTCAAACAACAGGGCATCGTCCTTATTTCTGTGCTTTAAGATAATGCTAAATTTTTCAGGTGTGTTCAAACACAGAACCCGGTACGGTTTTCCGAGTGCCATGGTCTTTTATTAAAACAAGAACAACAGAGTAATGCGCCCACTAGTTCGTGTCTTTCACATTAAAATATCCTCATCTTCACTTGCAGAGTTGTCCACTTTCAAGAAATTTTCATTGAGAACCTAAAGTTGTACACAAATAGTAAACGCATAAACATAACTACAATTATGATAATAACAAAAATAATAACTATCAATAAGCTCCAACTAAACTGCGTGCTTAATGGTCAATAGTTCATACAATCGATGAATAAGCAACTTCTCCTAGCTTTGAACACATCGGTTTTTCTTTTAAAAAACAAAACAAATGTTCTTGCGCTCTTAAATTATCAAGAAGTCGTAGATTAGTTTCTACAAAGCCCATTTTGCTACTTCAATCCACCCACTTCATTGCATTGACGCAAACCATTTCCACATAAAATGCCATTTAATCTATTCGATTCTCCTTTATCAATACCAAGAATTAACTTATCTTTCCGTCTACACGGCTCCTCTCAAAAGGAGTGATAACGCTATTCGCAAAATATGCCCACCATTCATACTTTGCTCCCTCTCCAATGGCATGGAGAGTCTCCACACATAACAAAATTGCGTCAGACAGCCAAATCCAGCTTAACCACTCGGCTGACCGCTTTCAACTGTCAACTTTAAATACATTTGCCAGGAAAATCTGGTCTATTTTGCTGCTGCTAGCAAATCAATCACAACATAGTATTCTACCTTCAACAGCAAAGTAAGAAATGAGCACATGCTCATTATATTCCCAACTATGAACTAATGACCAGCCACATTAGCCGCAACGGGCCAAAACTTCCGTCCTAAGACCAGCATACCACGATATGGTAATTTAATTCAATTCTTCATCCCCGTCCAAAATTATAATGAAAGTTGGCGGTTAAAAACTTACTTGTCCAAGTAAAGTAAAAATGCTCTTCCTTCTAATATCCTAATTATTATATTATAAACTATTCCCACATGGTCCTTCGTCATTTAAACGAGGATTAAACTACTTAATTACTGTTAGTTTATTGAGCAAAATATTAAAGTATTTAATTTAAATTCGTACAAAAAACGAAAAAAACTAAAGCACAGCTCCAGTGTCCAGCTGATGAAAAAGAAACGATGACTTCTGTCTTTCATGGGCCACCAGCAGCAGCAGTGAAACAAGATGAGAAAAAAGGAGGAAAAAGGAAAAAAAATGAACTTCATTCATTCATAAAAAATACAAATGATAATATTAATGATTTGTGATAAAGATGACTATGACATGATGAGCTGCAACAACTAGTAAGTAAGTCAGCAGCAGCAGCAAGTTGTTTTTGTACAAAGCAGTACCACGCACGCACGTTAACAATAGGCAGACAGAAAACAATCACGACCAAGTTGTGTTGTTGTGTTGTGAGTGAGAATGACTAGGAGAAAAGGGATATTATGCATGTGGTTATTATGATAAAAAAAAGATCACCTCCCCTTTCTGCTCATCGGTCTTATTGAGCACCATTATATTTTTATAATCATATCTTAACCATACCTACCACAACAAGAACCACCGCCACCTCCCCAGTGTACCAAGACCAAGTATAATTCATTTGAGAAATACTCACGAATGAATCATCAATTCAATCATACAAACGTTGTATTACAAAGAGTTTAGAGAGGATAAGGATAAATTATTGCACTTGGTGTGCATGTGAAAATCATTTTTTGTTTCTATATGCACAGCTTACATGGCAAATAATAGCGCAGCTAAAAAAAAGCAGGAAGGCTACTTCTACTTTAAGACGATGCACCTCATGTTTATCGATTGATGGTCATTAATTGCCTACAAATTAGTGTTGTAATTAGGATGTTAATGATCCTTTATTTGTCATTGTAATCGCCACAAGAAACTCCAAAGTCACAATTTAGTGTGGCAATGACAATAAATAAAAATTTAAGACAAAACAAAAATCGTTGCGCTTCGTCTGTTTCAAGTTATTCACCTCTCGTTGTCTTTGACTCACTCAAGAAGTTTGGTTGATGATAATAATTTCATGATTATGTTAAACACACTCGCTCTCTCCCTTAAAACTATGAGCGTCATATTAATAATCACTGATCGACAGTAAATGACCAATAAATAAATGGGTTTGTTGATCGTTTAGACTATCTACCAATCAAATTTCTTTTTTAACAATAAAATTCCTAACGTCATAATTTTCATAAGTCGTTTACTAAGGTAATAACATTAAGTCAAAAGTCAATAAAAATGATTATAACGTATATCGAAAGTACAGTGTTTGAAAACTTTGATAAGGATGAATTTTGAGGCAGGGAAATTTTATAGGAAAATATGAATCATTTTTTTGATAGGTAGCCAATGGCGATACATTTTTATTTGAAATTTCACTTTTTTAATTTACCATATTTTTTGTACCACACGCGATGAGGTTACCTTTGTTTCGAATCGTAGAACAAGTCACTTTGTATTTACATTGAAAAATATTGCTACGAGAAGGTTGCACATTTATTTTAAAAAATTACAATTCGCAACAATGTACAAGTTGTCACTTTGCAAATTGCACGGCATGGTGCACAACATTTGTGTTGTAAAGAGCACACTTCTGCTACGTTTTTATTGCAATACCGTCAGTTTTGATTATTAAATGACGGAACAAGACAAAACACT
Source organism: Lepidocyrtoides sp. E14 (assembly GCA_027743805.1). Taxonomy (NCBI): domain Eukaryota; kingdom Metazoa; phylum Arthropoda; class Collembola; order Entomobryomorpha; family Entomobryidae; genus Lepidocyrtoides; species Lepidocyrtoides sp. E14. Next base: position 16,600 of record JAHZMZ010004491.1, on the reverse strand, counting down.
GTTCTTTTCTTATAAAAAACAATACTTTGCAATAGATTAGCAATCAAAGGTAGTAGCAAGCAGCGATGCAGTAGCTGCAAAAATTTGCAAAATTGCCCTTGGGTTTTGCTATTACAAAAACTGCATACAGGATGCACTGCTATAGGTATCGAATACAAGTGCTTGATGCAAACCAATTTTTAATATAATGTTTTTTTAAATGCTATTAGGATTAAATGCTTAATACTATGCACAAAACTGGAACCAAACTTACTTTCAAAGTATCCTTTTCTGCACAAACATTTTTCCAATGATTCCCAATAAAGTGATTGAATTCAATTAAGTTCAGACGTCTGTTTTCACAAAATGTAATGCAAAATTATTGCATTCAAAAATTTAATAATATAGCAAATTAACACTCACATTGTATATCCCCATAGAATGTTTTTTTTATTCTGAACCGAAATGTGAAATGCTCATACACAGCAAAAGATCACATAATTTAGATATAATTTGACAAAAAAGAGCCTTCTAGAGGAAGCTCTATTATTTGTTTGCATCAAAAGGGGTGTCCGTCCATGTAATTAGGGCAGAGATCAAACAGACAAACTTTGGCATTTCGTGCATGCATGCTGCTGGGGGAGTTTCCGCAATATATTATTTAATAGAAGTAATCCTACCAGCACTTTTTTATATCTATATTTTATGTAATGCTATGAGCTTTTCAATTTTATTTTTTTTACTAGTCACATAACCCATCATTTTTAGCACTTCTCTGACATATATATACTTTGTATAAAATCAACTTCATTTATTATCTATGAGGAAACACATGGCCATTTCTCACACAGATAAATTTACTAAGGACGTGATGTGATTAAGCTTTGTCACAAAAAGGAAACAGAACTCCACTCAATACCTTTTTTTCCGCTATTTTTCACAATTTGACAATACTAACTTTTAAACAAAAATACTGTCCCATCCCAAATCTATGTACATTATGCTTGTTCCTAATTATGTGACGGTAAATGATCGATGGGGGATTGTTGTAAAAATTTACAAATACAAATTCCGTTCTGCCATATATTATATTCTTTTTGCTGCTGCTCTTATTTCCCTGCTTTCCTGTCGTTTATCTCCACTCGCAAAGGGAAAGTCCTTGAATTTCTCTTTTGGCATTTTCATCCTTTTCCCAAAAGAGAAAGGAACGTGGAATCCACATAAATATATTACATAGCATTTCATGTGATGTCAATGCATATAGCAAAACAATGAAAACGTGTTGTGCAAACCTTGGATAGGAAATAAGACACACAAGGAGTCTATATATGGAATATGGATATGGTCGTTAGTATTGCTAGTAGTGCTGTTGGTTTCGGTACTACGAACTGGTACGGTATCCTAATTATGCTGTTTGTATGGAAAAAACAAGGTCAAAGGATTATTATAAAAGGCACTCTATAGTATTTTATATGCATGTTTCTCTTAAAGCTGTTTATGTCGTAATCATCTGTAATGGTTGGGAAGACGAGTGGAATAATGATTGGTAAATGGTTCCGATTGGACTTTTACCATCTATAGAAACGGTCAAAGGTAACGTGATCATAATGATGATTAGGTGGACATTATATTTGAGCAAGTAGTTGGATCACTTTCTTTGGAAATTGAGGACATAATGCGTACATGATATATATATAATATTATGTAGACATATGTACATGCACAACACTTTTCACTCCCTTCTTCACACAGAAGCTTCAACAAACAGTGACTTGGAATGGAAGCTAAATGGAAGAATTAAGCTGCCTAGGCATGGCATGGCACGTTGCGGTTTTAGCTGGTTGGTATGTAAGATAGGTAGATAGATAAAAGCTGCTTGTGTGGGCAGTGGAGACTATGCACTGAAGAGAAAGAGCTTTCTCTCCACGGTAAAAGTTGTCAACTCCATCTTTCTCTGTGGACGGCACTCTTTTACTTATTCAGCGTCAATTTCTCTAAAAATTAATGGATGGCTCTGCTTTCTTGGCTTACATGACTAAAGTTAGTTTATTTTTTATTGACACATGCATTGGTCTGATATGCAGTTTCAATCATAAACACAGTTAAATTCAATTACTTTGAATTTAGCTGAATGAATGGGGACATTTTATGGTAGCATGTATCAGTTTGTCATCTAAATATTCATGCGAGTAGTAAGTGACAATGATTTTATTTAAGTAATCGCATTAAAATCATTCATCATAAATATTAATATTCTGATTTGCAGGTGGCAAGGGACAATGTGCTTCTTAAATGAAAAAAAAAAGTTGTTTTCGCTATAAGATTTTGGATGCTTTGCTTTGCATCATTGCATTGATGTTCTTATCTCCTGCTTGGCTGCATTTTTTAATCCGCACTGGTAGCGATACCGTGAGAAAAAAAAACCTGTGTGTATGCCTACCTGTTGTGTTTGTGCTTTGGTGCAACAATGCAATATTATTATACAATTGAAGAGCTGCTGACCATTATGTTACAGGTATACCAGGTGATTTTTTTTTATTTCAAAGTATATTTTCGGGGGCTCAGTGCAGAGTTTTTTCAAATTGTCACTTTTAGGTTTGGTAGGATATGGTATTATTTAGTGCAAATTTTCTTGTTAACATTTAAGTTACTTAAGCCGACAAGAGTTAAAAATGATTTGTGAAAATGGCTGGTTATTTAATTTGTGTGTGCTTTGAAAGTGGTGTGCCCATTTTTGCAAGAAAAATTGGAGACATTGATCCGGTTGGTAGAATAATACATAATATATAGAATTTTTGTAATTTATTTTAAAGTACGTTCGGATGCCGTTATTAGCTTGTCTTGTTTGTTTATCCTTTTCTGGAAAAATCCAGATACCATTTCCACTGGCCGCGTCCTTAAACGGTGTGAAAGTTTTCGGCAAGGCTAACCGAGTAGAGCTTATTTCAACGTTGACACAAAGCAGCCGAATAGTCTGGAAAGATTTCCATGACAGGTGAGTGTGCTACATATTTTTTTTACCGAAATCGTAAATATATTTTTTATATTGATTGCATTGCAAAGCGAGCTTGTGAATGTGCATAATGTGTAATAGTACCTTTGAATGGAAATCTTTGATTGCCATTACTAGAATGTCAATGATAATCGCTGCGACAGATGACAGTGTGTCCGACTTACATTTACAAAACTTGCTTGAAAACGTGTTCAACACTCTCGTTCTAAATGTTGGCCTCAATGAAATTCTCAATACAAAAAATATCGATGTTCTCAAAAAGGAATTCCGGGTTAGAGTTGTTATAATATACTACTATAATTTTTATTATTATTATTATTAATATTAATATCATTACTATTTTTGATAAAGAACGCTGCTTAATAATTCCACTGATGCTGACATTTGATTTTATTATGATGAACGGGAACGAGTTCTTATGAATAATTAATGTATTCTTGCCTAAATAATTTGTAGTTGTGCTACCCCATCATTGATTTGATATTACAAGGTATTAGGCCTACGGAGCGTGCTCTGTATTTTAGTGATTTAACAATGTGTGCTGATGTTGCCCTACAAATAGATACCACCGTAAATTATCAGGTAAAATTCTTGATACTTTAGTCTATTAATAGACAAAGGCAAATTTATGAATATATTGTGGTTTCTCGTTACAAAGTCAAAAGGGAAACCTAGCTAAAAATTAATGCTACTACTGCTTTGATGTTGATTTTGTTCAAAAGGGCGTTTTGGACAGTTTTCTGGAGGGAACGGGAGTAAGCTATGGATGCATAATTGCGAATGGTTGTATTCTGGCTTCCAGCAGAGATTGGTGGGTTTTATCTGGGAAGGAAATTGGCTTGCTTGTATTTACCACGGAACAGGTTACAGAAGCTTCTATTGATTCTCCTGTGTACCTGCCTGTTAGCAGTCCAAAGGTACATTGTGTTTGCATAATATCCAGATAATTAAATATTTGGATTTCAACGGATGATGTAGTCTATTTTCTTGAATCTATCAACAGCTTCCGTATCGTCATGTAGTGTTCAAATTAAGTGACAATGTACGGTTATGTGTTCTTTGTGGGCAAGAACCCACCATGAGTCTGATGGAGAAGGAGGCACACAAATTAAGAAAAGCGAATTTGGACTCATGGGCAATATTTAATGATAAAACGGTACCTTTCAGTTTGTACAACAGGTTTTTCACAATAGAGGAATCAATATCAGCGTAAGCTAATATTTTAGGTCAATTATAACTACATTTAAAATTTAAACATGGATATTGCATTTTCCATGTGTGGCTTTCAATATTATTACTGCAATTCCAGATTTCTTGTTGTGAATGTTGAGAAGGAGCGGGCCGCCTTCTCCATATTTCCTGATAAACCAAGCGACGTGCTTTCTCCCAAACACAAATTAGATTTGCTCCGAACGTTTTACCGAAACACGGTTGGCGCTGTTTTCCCTTTAAACAAAGCCACTTCACCGACGTTCACTTCTCCTGCACATCCAGAAGCTAAAGGTTAAAAAGACAAAAATATAAGGACTTGATTCAGAAAACAAACTCATTAAAACCATAATTTTTTCATTATCGTTCATTTAGATACAGAACCAGTGTGGCATCGTGCTCAAGAGTGCTACTGGGCATCTGAATACCACAAATGTCACGCGATGAGGCTTTCCCATGTTCAGTTATACGTTATGTACGATTCCGATGTGTTTCCACCAACAATGAGGTTGGTTTTACTTTATGCGTATTTATTTTGTAACTTCATAGAGTTGGCAGACGGTATACACTCGTAAAATTTGATACATTTTTTTTGCAGAATATCGACTAGGCGACTTCTTCAAGAACTATTGAAGGACCGAATGATTAAATCATGATGATGACTTTGATATTTTTTATTTATTTATGCTTTTTAAAAATGTTTAGTTGACAGCAGCAATTATACATGTGTTTTGATATTTTTAATACTTATAAAGAAGTGAAGTCACTATATATTATGAGTGAATGAATTAAATGCATATTTTTAAAGAACAAAATTCCGGTATAAATTCTATGACGCATTATTGGCTCTGCTAAAGCTTTATGCAATCTAGCAATATTAGCTTCATTTATACTAATTAAAGAAGCTAGTTTCATATATTCCACACAAGCTTCCAAACTATCATGGTGACGTTTTATTTTTCATTGCATCAAGAATACCTGGCTGAAAACGAATGCCCGTTTAACACACTAGTAATTCACGAAATAAAGTTGATTCTTCTGCTATCTTTGTAGTTTTCTGTTGCACAACATGCAACTATTTCTATAATGCTCATATTTACATTTATTCTCGTAAAACATAATCGTACTCTTTTATTCTCATCAGAAAAATTGATATCATTTATTTGTTCTTTAGTCACCTATATTTCTTCCGCTTTCACGGTTACTCGTCACCCACCTGCATTTATGCTTTGCAAGAAAACATGACAAGGCGCACCTCATCACAATTCCTTTCCTATGGTAGAGTAGGCCTAAAGAAAAAAATGCATCTGGAGCAGTAAGGAAAAAAGATAAAACGACGTTGTTGCTAAAAGCTAGAATGTCAGTAGTATGACGGTTAGGTTATGCCTCCAAAGTTTCAGTCACTCACCAACCGTTGATCGGAAAACAACAACGTTGTTTGCTGCTAGCCCCTCTCGTATAGTTCACCACTAAAGTTCACATAGTGCAGACCAAGTAGTACTCCAGAGTGCCCCACAACATTAATTGTATGTTTAAAGTAGAAAAGTCAAAACCCGCATATAAAACCGTTTTGCAATCCATCATTATCTTCATTTTTCGTATCGTCTCTCACCGTGTAGTGAAACGTGATAGTATCATCTGTATACTTGATTGATTGTGATGTCTTCTAAAATTCAAAAAAATGCTAAAATAGCACATCAATATCATCATCACCGTCATTATTTTTACCGAAACACTTTTACTACAATAATTAGATCCTTTTTTGCAACTTGAATATCTTCGGTGTTATTAATATAGATAAATTGATTAATAAGCAACGTAATTTAATAACTTTAGAGTAAATTTTCGGAACAAGAATAATTGGTTGTTCGATAATATACACCAAATTCATACATACTGTGCAGCAAGTCATTTCTATTTTAAAAGTCAAGATGGATTTAGCCGATCCCGGTAAGTGGAGGAAAAGCAAGGTGGAAAGTTTTATACGAAGACATCTCAACATTTTGGACCTTGGAATGACAAGGTCTGTTTACCTTTTTATTATCAATTTACTGTTTCATTCAATTTTCACCCACATTTTTACAAACATGATATTCATTGAACACCTATAGAAAACTATGAATATTGAATAACGCACACTATCAAAAGCAATCATTTTCTCATTATTATCAATCATGTAATCATATTCACACTCCAATCAACCCACTAATATTGCTCATGTAGACTTGACACAATAACCATTGTCGATGATGGTGAAGGAGGTGGAGTGGGAGGAGAAGAGGCAGTGCGGGTAATGGTTCTTAACCTGCATTTAAATCAGCGGCACATAAATATTGACCTCTTTTTTTGTACGAGCAATAATATTCAGAAGAGGGATTCTTTACTCGATTTGCTTGTGCCAGTATTTCAATAAGTAAACACTTAAGTCATGTAACTACATAGCACTACCTAGTTATGTACATACCACATCGCAGAAAAAAAATCAACTTACCTTGCATTTTATTTCCATTTCGTATTACAGGTAACACTAGGCCTGATCAACCTGCTGTACATAACGTTATAATTATAATTAAGTACGTGGTAGGCGTCCATATAAAATGTACATTTTATTTTTTACCCACTTAGCAATACCATGAAAGTAAAGGTGAAATCGTTTCCAGTGCATTGAACACAATTTCAAGAAACTGCACCTCCGTTCCCACCTTTCACCATCAGCATCATTGCGATTTCTCTCTCTACAACTTTATTTACCGAAGCATAGACAGGTATCTTGGGAGAGCAAGTAATGAAAAGAAAACTCTGATTAGGCATTATTAGTGGCTGACACGGCGTAAATTGTTTCGAAATCATCGCCCTTTTTCCTTCCATTGTTCCGTTAAACGATAATACCAGATATGTATGCTTGCGTGACCAGCACCGGACAAACAAGCAATGTGCATATTTTTCCAAGCAAAAAATCACGGGGTTTTTTCTTGTTGCTCCATGAATTTGGAGTCAGTAATTTTTGCAGTTGCTTAGTAGTGCCAATACGGGACTATGCATTTTCCCTCGTGTATAAAAAAGTACAAAAAACATATTATTGATAATATGCACATGCACTTAGGTTACAAAAGATGAGATGCTTTTACCAGGACCACTGCCACCACTCACTCGACCCATATTTGCATAATAATAACACGTACGTTGAATCAGCCACAGCTGAAAATGAAGGGGCGAAGAAAATACATTTTTACTCCCGTTTAGTAGCGTTTAAACGACAAAACCAAGACGTTCTCTTTACCATTTTGCATCACATAAAGCGGCTAATATTGCAGCTACTTTCTTTAACAGGGAAAGCAGGTCATTTCCGAGACGGGACTGGTGTTACATTTCATATTGAATATCAGTACAAGTTAACATGCTAAAATATCATAGGTAGTCTAGTATAGAAAAGAAGACACATGGAATGGAATATCTGGTTGGTGTAATTATATCGTGATTATTATGTACAAAATAAGTAAAAAAAAAAGAAAATGATTTACACAACCTTGTCGTATAACTTTTCCCATATCTGCCAGTAAAAAATTATTTTAGTTAATTGAAATGACATTGTTCCTGATGGCATGGCCAATGATACCAAGAACAAAACCGAAAGTTAACAATGAGTAAATATTGTGTATTTTATGAGAGAAATGATTATTCGTGTCAATCATGATGGAAAAGTTCTTGGCAATAGTGCATGGGTATTTAAATACGTCCATCAAAGTTTATCCTCTTCGTTACAGGTTCATTATTATGAAGCTGTATGTTGTCAGTGTGAAAGTAAAACAAAACTGAGAGATACAAATACTCTGGTAATATAAATTTTTTCTTGACTTTTCTCTTTCGTTCCAGGTACTACGAAATGTGTATGTGGGACAATAAAGGAACCTTAGTACCAAGCTATGCTCTTCTCATGGACAACTCTATCGTGTTGACAGAAAATCCTCCAAAGAGTATCGTGCACATAATATCCCTTTCCAGGATTAAAGATATAAGTCTGGTAAGAAGAAAAAAACTAAAACAGTAAATGTCACTACTGGTCTTTCTTTTTCATACACTTTCTACATGATAATATCTCATCATTATCAATCAACAAAAAAAAACTAGCGCCTTTCACTTTCGTTGCAATTATCAATGCAGAAAAACAGAGTTTAGTCAAGCACCAGCGATTGAAGAAATGTATGTCAGCGAGAAAATGGCTGCTGACTTGTGTAGTTCTTCGTGCTTTTCAAGTGAAGCTACTTATATCAATGCAAACATTAAAAAGAAGCTAACAAAAATACTAAATAATTATGTATGTACATGATTAGAATATCTATCCATGGTACATAATAAGCCTATCGTAGTAAAAGGAAAGAAATATTAGAAGTAAATAGACAACAAATCGGAAGTAAAAAGGAGGTTTGTGAGGTCAATGAAACATTATTGACTTACCTTAAATAAAGTACGCTATCAATATCTTCAGTGTTTTTTTTTCTATTAGTAGAGCAAGCCACTATTTTATGTTTACAGTCAGGTATATGATATGTCTCGTGCGTGTGTTCTGTAGAAAATAAGGGTATTAATAACATTTATCATACTCATATAGGTAGGTATGCATATTTTGCATAAATGGTTTGCATATCAACTCTTAACAAGCTACTTTGTCTGCTTTCATCGCCACCAGAGTTTGCCATTTTTCCCCAATGACAAGTGTGCAAACTTATACAGTACAAATAGAACAGAGAATGCTCTAAGCAAGTGTTTAAGTTGTATTTGCTTTATGAACAATGAAATGAGTATTAGTTCCAAGGTCATTTTAAAATCCTCCCTTTCCTCTTATCGACTGCGACATGCAATTACATGCTGTTATGACAACACATCTGTAATGCTACTAATTTAAATAGTTTAATAGGTCGTGCGCCATTTTTTTACTGTTGGGTGGAGTTCCTTGGAGTTGGAAAAAATTTGGAGTTCTACAGTAAATCATGCTTGGTTGCACGTTTGCATTTTTTTCAATGCAACTTACAATCGGGGTACCTGGGAAGATTCCAGGTACATTCGTTCAGATCCCTTCCGCGTTTCGTGATTGTTGGTGGATTTCATTATTGCATTTAAATACAATAGCGCATGCCATGTCTCGCCATGCAATTCTCGATCATGCACGAAGCATTTTAATAGACATTTTAGCATCAGTTTAGCCCTGTCTTAAATCTGTGCTTTGCTTTGGTGTTATGTATGTAGTCTCACTTGTCTGGATAACGTCGTATTTTTTGTTTTTGTTTACTTACCCAAGTACCTTAAATGGATTCAGTATTTGGAATTGCAGCACTTCCCTGTCTTCCCTATATCCAAAAGTAATAATAGTCTAAGTTAAAATTACAGAGAAAAAAAGTTCGTGATTAACAGTATTCTCGGACAGACAAAACGGAAAATACAAGTTGATGAAAGTTTTGCATGATTAGGAAAAGAGACTAAATGTCACTGACTGAGAACAAAATACCTGCAAGTTGTAGACAATAACAATGTGTGAGTTCATACAATTTTTACAGTAGTACATTTTAAATTAAAGCGACGCGTCAGGTAGAAATATCCAGGAATAGCACTTCCTGTCTGCAATGGTTATCACGTTCACCATAATAAATTTTTCATTTGAAGAAAGTAAATTACTTGTAAAATTATAGTGTGATTGAACAATGAAAATTGGTAGTGTCAACCATGAAATCTAAATTCGATTTGCTTCCATACATCATAACAGGACAGTACAAAATAATTCTTGTACCATAGCGTATACATGCTGAAAACCTACTTATCTTAAAGATTATTTTATTCTTGACATGGCAATAGTTTGCAGTTTATCACACACAAAAAAAATATACTTTTTATAAATGTATATTGCACATCCAATTAACTATACATTCATCTGTAACACTTTAGTAGACAAACCTCTTTACTCAATTTCACTACAAGCCATATTTTTCAAACGATGGTATTTATGGATCATGATAATGGCATATCAAGTAGTGACAGTTAAAAAGACCACTATCACCGCCACCATCATCATATCAATTTCTAAACATGAACACATAAGCTACAAAAAATAATTTGAGGAAAGCATGCCAAAGGGTAAAAAACCTTTTGTCCAGAACGGTAAATCGAACAAATGCAGCTATTCATTTCTCAACAGCAACAATTACTTTAACAAAATTACTTACCATCAGGTAATTGCCTTCTCTATTTTCAGCAGATGAAAACTGAATAGCCGATAAAAAAATTTATGTCCATTTCTACAATATAGTACATTATACATACAGTATAGGTAATATCATATCCTTGCGCTATGACAATGATATGATGTTGTTATTACAATGCAGTGGTTAATGTTTATTTCAAATGTAATTTGATTCTTACAAAAACATGCTAGAATAACATGCATAAACGAAAACATTCATGCTCATTTTACGTACATAACGCTTCACTTACATATTATCACTATTGATATTAAGACTATAGGAACTTTAGCTTTGTAAAAAAAGGAGAAAGAACAAATGGGCAGGTGTGTGAAGACATGCACAATTGAAGGCAACGATCTAGACCTTGAATATAATACGCTGCTTGAAACATTGCTATAATTTTTGCACAGTTGTAGAGGTAATAGCTAACCTCGTCTAGTCTGAACTTTTCCTAGGACTTTACTTTTCACTTACGTGTCATTTTTTTCAGCATGTAGCTAACAGTAGTAACTATAATACCATGTACTAGCAGTAAGTTTTACCGCATCATTCTTTCTTCCCGTCGCGTCATCGCCTGTGAAAAGTTCAGTTGAAGTAAACTGCGAGAAAAATAAGTAGGTAGTCATATTCATACCTTTGTCGCTATTATAATTCAATGCAGGTTTGCATATCATGTCGTGTCTACACGAGAGGATAGTGCTCATTGGACATGAAATATTTAGTCAAGTTGTTTATTTGTACGAAAAGGGTTAGCACTTTGCAAACATTGTTTGCTGCAGCTGAAAAATAATAAGGAAAAGAAAGACAATGAAAGGCTCATCATTTTTACATTAATGATAGTTTGTACCTGTTTATACTCATGCTTTGATGATGACAACTTTGATGACAATGTAAGTAAATGTTTGTTTTAATCGAGAGCTCAGTGCACAACTTACAAATTTTATTTTTCCTCACATTTTCATTTTACTGTGTACTGTAAATGCAACTGCCACTGCGCTGCATGCAGACAAATGCAGAAAAACAGGAAGGCATATAACCATGAATCGTTTTCATCATTGTCAACACACTGATAGTTAATAGGTGCATATGCAATGCTGTAGCTTTTTGGAAGTTCAGAAGGCAATTTAGGAACTCTGCAAACAAGCATATTATACTTTTATTACTAAGGAAAGAAGTAAAATATTTACCTGAAGATATGATGGCGCTGACAAGGAACATAGATAATAATAAAACTGTATAAATGTTGGACACACGCTTATTGCCTTTTTTTGTTTGCAAAATTTGCAAAAACAATCCTGACCAATGCGTTCTTTACTGCATTTTATTGTACCTTACGTGTGCTCGCTTTATTACTTTGACCACGTATCCACTGAATATTTTCCAAGCGGCAAGGAGAAAGGGACAGTGTCTGGGAAATTACTTTCATCATCAACAAGCATTACCATTATAGCAAACTAAAGTAATTTTTATGGGTATAGATTTCAGTTTCGTATTCCAACTCTCTGCTTGTTTACTACTCACTCGTGGAGAAATACTCATCTATCTTATTTGCGTGTTGGCAATAGTTGACCAACTCATTTTGTATATTAGTATTTACTGGGATTTTTCCCACATAACACATCAATATTATGGACATGTCACATTCAGATATTAACAAGAGTGTTGTATTTTCTCACAAAAATTCGAATTTTTTACACTCAACATGAATGAACTGTAGTGTTAATTTTTTACAATGTCAAAGTGAAAAAAATGTGCTGTTTCCTTCCCATGTAAATAAATAGCTAAGTTTAATTAACTTGGCTATTATACTTGCGTTATGGCAGGTCTAATTTTACACGACATTCTATTCTGATAAGAACCCATAGTCATTTCTTCTTTCTCTGACGCGTTAATGCATAGAGTTTTTTGACAATAAAACAATACCATAGAAAGAAAATGAAAGTAAGGCTCTGTCTCATCAGTCTTTTTTACAATACTTATAAAACTTTATGTTACCAAAGTCAACTAATTGTATGACATCCTATTAAGCAGAAACAGGTATAATTGGTAGTATAGGCGGTTTAAACTATAAAAAAAAAAAATTCGTTTGACCTTTTCTAGAGGTCCATCCTTCCAGAAAAAAAGCCAGGGCAGAATGAGGACGTAATGCTCACTTAGCTTGAAATTTATTGAAAAATTCAATAGTCAATGACATATTCAATGAAGATAAATAACCTTGGTTTTAAACGAAAAGACAAAAATATGATGACAAAGTTGAATAGCTCTGAATAAACGAGTACTGACATTACTGCAGTGACATGAGTATGCACTTGTTGTAAGTAGGTTGTAGTTGTAATTCTTTTGTTTGACTAGCCCAGCCTTTGAAAACTCAAAAAATTTCAATTAAATTGGAGTTGACCATTATTCTAAATTGTTTAATAGAAGTGGCAGCACAAACACTTACTACTATGACGGTCACCTTGTTCAGGTGTCTTAGTTTTAAGAAAACAATGACACGGAACAGATAAGTGAAATTCTGGAAAAAAATGTACATAATATGCAATAGACTAAACATGAGTGCTATATGAATGTTATAGGAATGTACAGTTTAACATGGGTAACGGATATGGAAAGCCAAACCAACTGAAAAGTAACAGATCAATAAAAGCAAAAACAATACTATTGTCTCGACCAGCAGTAGTATGAAAACCGTTGTGGTGCTTAGACGGAATAAAATTGACGGTAAAAATATGATAGATTAAGCGACTAAACCAATTTTAAGGAAAATACCATAGCATAATATTCAGGTTTGTTGTCAGCTATTGGTTATCCATTTCACACATTTTTATGATATATAATGACTGGCTGCATGATGTCGATGTCCATGTCATATGCGGTAGTAAAGTGTAGAAAGAAAAAAGCAATACTGTTTAAAAATTAACAGCATTTCACCAACCCATCTAGCTACGTATGCCCGTTCTCCGGCCACTCTACCCTGTTGTGATACAAGTGAACCCGTATTCAAATCCCTCATTTTAACCAAAGTGGAACGGGAAAAGGAAGGCAAACTGATAGTACGTAATTACATGTATCTTTTCGTAGCGGGTTAGTTGAACATTTTGTAACCGGCATTCTTTTATCAAATTCTTTCATCGACACCACCTCCAACAGTCAATAAAAACTATTGAAAACTCAATGAACACTTTGCGATTAGAAAAGTAAAGTTTAAAAAATGAAAGGATATCATAAATTGGCGAATGACATTTTTTCATAATGACAAATTGATTTAAAACTTTATGAAAAGTTTTTGCTCATAAATGGATATCGAAATATTTCTAGATACATGGAACATTCTTGTAACCTAATTTGAATTTTGGGATAGGATGTATGAATATGGGTAGTTGTGTTTGCTGGATTCACGATCAAATTTCAAAAACTTTTAAGGTATTATGGCTTGCTCGTTTGAGTCTGTTACATATCATCATCGTCATCACTAATGTTCTACCATTCACTGAGTGCTTTGATAATATGAAAATTTGACACTGTAAATTGCACTAGACAACCAAGTGTGTTTTTGGCAAAGGTTGGAGACAATAAAATATAAAAATATTTGAGGGGCGTTTGGAGGAGAACCAAAACAAAAATAGCATTATTGTGAAATACGTACAAGGTTCACAAACTTTTTGTGTCAATCGAAAGTAAATTAGAATCATAATCCCAACATGGTAACTGGTAGCACAGGAAAGTAACGAGTAACAGTAGTAAAATATGCACATAGGTAGTCAAATGTGTAGCGAATATAAGTGCAATAGTTATTATTATTTATGATAGGAAAAGTTAGATGTCGAACAATATTCCCCCTACGTCTCTAGTCTCTACTACAACATGATTGGATTGTGACTACATGTTTGCAAAAATTAATTTAATCAATTAATTACTGCTTGAGGTCAGCAGCAGGGGAAATTCTATTTGCATTTAATTTTTGGTACGAGCTTTTATTTGCTTCATTTATCAATTATATACTGTTGGGTGAATAGAGACTTATTTTTAACCAGTAAAACTGCAAGACAAACCGAAATCTACAGCAAAACAACGCTGCAGTATGAAACCAACAAAAATATTATTGAATATTATGATGAAATGTGTGTTCCACATTTTTCGATGAAATGGAAACGAAATAACTGCATAGTTGTAATATTTTTATCTTTACGTAAATTAAATTAATGCATTGATTTTGTGGAGCCACTGGTAGAATGTTCAACCCGCCGCCAGTAGAAATGATTGAATATTTACCAAGCTATTTCTAATGTACATGAAACGTTAATGTATGATATAACTATCTACATAAATGTGATAGTACTAACTTTCTCCAGATATGGATGGCTTCCTAATACTCTTTTCCAAAAAATGACTTTTAATTGAAATGAAAACACAAGTGATTATATTTGATGGATCGGTCGTGTTTTTATCCAGTGAGGATATTTGGGTAGTGTCAAAGGCTGACATGAGTTTACACAAAAGTAAATACACAGTATGGATATTTGGCTGGGTAGGTTCACGTTTTGTTGCCACATATCATTAGTTCCACTTGACATTTTTCTTTAATGAAAATGAATACTGCTACTCGCTGAGCTGTGTTTTAGCCGGTCCTTGTTGTGTCTTTGTTTCTTTAGGTAATAAAAAGAAAATGGAGGCAATGTCATAACGGTCATTTCGGAATGAATGCGAGTCCATGATGAAAGTCAATTTCTCTTTCTTTACAAATACATAGGTACATTCATATACAAGCTATTGCAGGTGGTGTCTGATATCCTTTTTACCGTCACGGATTGTGACAAGTACCAGATGCCGTATATTGTCTGTGTACACAAAATGTCTTGATGGTAGCATGGTGTATGAAAAATGATAATAGAAAAAACATAACTGCCTAATTAATTATCGTTAAAATAATGGTTTGTATGTGATGTGACTTATTGGCTTTGTAGCTAGTGCTACAACTCAACTGTCTGATAAGTTTTTTTTTTTGTTTTCATTCGAAAGCTACATTGTTTGTACAAATGTTGTTTTCTTAAGATGCTTTCATTTTGAAGCCTCCCTGACATTGCGTTTGTGACGGTTGACGAAACCGACAGGATAATAAAAACATGGCAATTTAGTTATAATATTTCTAATGGTATCAAACTGCTTTACGTAAGTGGCTGTGTCATTGTCTTAAACCGAGGTGTGCCATGGGCGTTTAATGTTTCCACATTGTGGATATATGTAGATACTTTCCAGGTACACCATTATCTAGACGTAATATCAGGATTGAAGAAAAATGATCGATAGGAAATGCAACCTTTCCAGTTCATATAATATTAGCTTGAATAGGTGTCTCCTGGCAGAAGCTTGAGCACACGTGGAAAATATAATATTCTTGACTACTTGCTTGTTTAATGTAGCTTGTAAGATATGAGAAGATATGCTTGCATGCCAAGAAAGGCCAAGTTCAAAGTCTGTGTGATAATGGTGCTCCGTAATCCATAATCGATGTTTGTAGTATTTGTTAGTTTATGACAAGAAAAATAAATCTTCTTTTGACTGTAATTGTGATGCTAGATTGAATGAATTTGCTTCAGTCAATACGCCGAGCTCGTGTGCTATTCATGAATTGAATTTTTTGCTTTTCTTGAAACAAAATTTGATAAAAAAATCCATAGACAATAATATAATTCCAATGAGATATTATAGCTTCACTGTCGTTACATTGTATACGTAGTGATATAAAATGGCGACTAGGTAGTCAACGTTTATGACTAAATAAAGTTATTTTGCGCAACGCAAAATACATGTAAACTTGGTTACCTGAAAAACATGATAATTTGACAACATCCTCGAATACTCGAGCTGTATTCAATTTAGTACTGCGTTTTTTGTATTCCAAATTTCAGATGCTACAGCACTGTACAGTTGTCACATCCAAACTTTCCTTCTAATTTAAAAAACCGTTATTTCAAGTTGAAATTGCAATTGAGAGCAACTTAAAGTGCTTACCAAACATTGAGACTTGAATAAAATTTGAATAGTTACTTACACTACAAAACTTGAAGCCCAAACTTCAAAAAAACATGTGGCACTCCACTGGCACGGTTTTTTTTCTGGGCTACGCAAATG
Organism: Lepidocyrtoides sp. E14; assembly: GCA_027743805.1. Taxonomy (NCBI): domain Eukaryota; kingdom Metazoa; phylum Arthropoda; class Collembola; order Entomobryomorpha; family Entomobryidae; genus Lepidocyrtoides; species Lepidocyrtoides sp. E14. The sequence goes on along the minus strand of JAHZMZ010004491.1, from coordinate 34 downwards.
TCGGTTTTCAAGTGTAGCTACTCTATTATTACGT
>JAHZMZ010004490.1:0-16579 GCA_027743805.1 Lepidocyrtoides sp. E14 | reverse complement strand
AATACAGTAAAATCTTGCTATACCGGAACCCTATATAACGTAAACCTCGGTTTACCGGATGCTTCAATTTTTCCCGTCCGTGATATTGTATGTTAGTTTCCCTCTGAATAAGGGAACCTCTATATAACGTAAGCATTTTATTTTCCCCAGGGGTTCCGTTATATCGAGGTTTTACTGTAAATAAAATGATAATAATAACAGAGTACATGCATGATTATTACAAATAGTTCATTTGAAACATAAATTTTTGCTGAATTGGCTCAGTAATTTGATTCTACGAATCTGTCTCATTTAGCACCTTTTCTTTTCCACACAAAAAATGGAGCTGTTCCATATAAAGGAAACAGTGAGAGAAAGCAATGTATTTTGAAAGAAAAATAAAAATAAACAAAAATTACACTGAAATGCTTTATTTTCTGAGAGAACCCACGTGAAGTGGGCGAAATCCTTGAAAATGGATCACTTGCTTATTGGAGGTGGCTTTTGGCTTACAATTTTATTATTCTTTAGTTCCGCAATCACACATTATTAGTAAAAAAAACCAAAGCCACAAAGAGGAAGCAGAAACCCAGTCGTAGCAGCACCTAGAACACTACAACAATAGTAAGTTTGTAAATGCATTATTATTAGTATTAACGTTTATTGGTATTCATCTGCTTACAACACGGCATAAACACGGTAAACTACTGATGATTGCCTTTTTTTTATTCTGGATAATATTCACATTATATTTTTGCCAAGAGTTGTATTAACTTACTTTTCATGATAAAGTGCATGCATGTCCACTATTAGGTTTTGATGAAAAACATGAGGTAAAAAATAAACAATCATTGGGATAAATAAATACCTATTCATGATAAATATATTTTTATAGATAAGTATAATAAGTGCTCGCTCCGAAAACCTCATATCGTGTGGTGAAGGTGGGTTGCATTAGAACCTCGCACAATCACAATCACGGCATTGTTCTAAATTTATTTTTTAATATTTATGGTTTCTCCGTGTTTTGTTGCTGTAGAATATGAGGTAAAATGATATACATTTAATAGCGAGGTTGTAGCAATAATGTGCAAGAACGGCGTATGCAAGCAAACGTGCATAAAATGTTATGAGTAATGTGTAGAATATTATGTACGACAAGTTATGTACGGATTTGTGATTTGCTACATTTTTTTGTGGTTTTTGGTAGAGGGAAAGAGAGGGTGTATTTTTAATGGATTATATGAGACAGTGTTCCTTCATTCATGCAACCCATTAAACATACAACTTTCCCATCAAATCGGTTCTAATCTTTTGATTTGTTATGGACATTCCCACCTCTTCTAGATAACAGACGACGGACGGCGTTTGAAAGTTAGTTGTGGCGGTGGAGAAAGTAGAATTTATTGAGAATGTGTACATTAGTCAACAGTGCTGCACAGTAAGTAGTAATATTTATGCATTGCTTGGAAATGGTACTAGGACTGGGTTGCAAGTAGCGGTTACATAACTATTTACAGTTTAGTTTAATGTAGATTACCTTACCTTGTTCTTCCAATCATGGTCCTGTACACAAAAAAAAGTTATTACCAACACGCAGCCACACGCTTCATCATTGACAATATCGCAATTTTTTAACAAAAAAAACATTATTACCTGCTCCGATGGAAAAATTGTGTGATGCATGGAAAAAATGTCGTTTCACCAAATATTATGATTTACAAAATATGTAATTCGAGCAGGGAAAATGAAAGGCATAAAATATGAAAAAAATGGTAGGCAAAAAAAATAAATAAAAAGGACTTTTCGCTCGTGGCCACCACAAGTAGGCAATTATGCTCGTATCAAATTTTTATTTATGGCCAATGAGATGTTTTTTTTATACTTGCTATTTTATTGTACCTATTTATTAATCAATGTTTGCAAAATATATACATTTTCTTGGGGTGTCAATAAAAATTAAATCATATTCGAATTAAGCACAGCCGCTTTAGATTTGACTCCATTCAATGTCCATTCCATTAAAGTGCTGCTGGTGTTAATTAATAGGTCATGAAAAATGAGCACACTTTATGATTTAGACAGAATTGCCCTTTGAATTTTGAAATTACTACTGGTAATTAGTTGACAGATGGCTCTCTTTCTAGTACATCTAGTATCTGATTAACTTTATATCAGAAATATCAGTCATCGCTGTCAGTAATGTGCTAGAAAGATAGTAAAAAAAACTGTGCACTTGAACAAGCAGTACTAAGTGTGATGTATTACCACTACGTATATATAATATCTGCAAGGTTGCTAGAAATTTCAATTAGTAATGATAAATGTCCTCTACATTGAATATTCTCTTCAATAATTAGGACACTATTTGTTTTGAATATACGATAACATGGGTATTTCAATTGCGTTTCTATATCCCGATACCAAAAAGTCTTAGTAGTCAGTCAGCCATTCTGTGGTTTCCTCCAGCAGGGCCGTCATGCCACGTATCATCTACTTAATATTTCACAGTGTTCGTTAACTCAGAAATAATATACGTCTATAAATTATATCAAATAAATTGCACAAAGTCTCCACAGAATTTGCTAATGACAAAGTCAAAATCTGGATGAAGTAATTACAAGGAATTTCTCATATCTTAATTATCCTCAGTGAATACTCGCAGGATGATCGTTAACCGTCTCATCGTCATTATTATTAGTTGACTCTAATAAGCAAATCACGTAATCTGTATATACCTATATACATAATATCAATATCTACTTCATTAAATTAGAATTAATCTCATCATATAATAGATAAATAATATAGAATCCTACAAATTTTCCTAATAATCATTCACAATCATTGAAGGACAAATAACGGGGTTCCTCTCCTAGAATCCTATACATGTACAATAATATGCGTACTGTTTTTGCGCTGTTTGTCAATTACGCTTAAATAGATTTAGTGTGCATGGCTCAAGTAGCGTTAGTAGATAGAATATGGTTTCATTTCATAATCAACGATGAAATATAAGATCATATTTGGTATTTATTATTATACACATAGGTAAAATCATTAGTATGGCACGATGATCACATGATTATCAGTAGCGCTGCTCTGGTATTTAGTATTTATTCCCCAATGGCTTCTTTATGCACATTTGAGCTTTCTCCAACAATCTGCAATGCAATCGACAATGCTGGGGGTATTAATCCTTAATATCGTGGCAGTGGTGAAAGCAAGCATGTAATAAAAATAAAAATAATAAATATTAAAAAACATGTACAGGAAAAGTTAAGCTCGTCTAGAGAAGGAAACAGAGGGAAAAAAGAATGGTTAGGCAGTATATAATGTGAGTGTGTGGGTGATTAATTGCCTGAGATGTGGAATTCCCGAACCGTGCACAAAAACTAATGTGAATATTATCAAGTGCGCCTATATAGACGAGGAAGTTCTTACATTTATTTGACTTTTTAGAGAAATCTCTGCAAAAAACTTGTAACATGACACAAGTATACATTTTTTTGAGTACATTCATATAAATTGTTCGTTCATTTCATTCACTGAGTGAATCAACGAAGCGTAATTATTTACAAGCATGTAAGAAACTGATGATAAATTTGACGATTGACTAGAGGTAAATTTTTTATACAGTTATTACTTTCCTCCCTTTTCTTCAAAAGTGCTTAATATGTCAATCATATATGTATATAATATTCATGTATGCATTTCACATAGGTATTTACCTTGCGTAATATTTTGTGACATATGACAAGTTATCCAATTGAAAATTTTTCGTCATTTCTCCCAATTACGCGCACTGTTAAAGAATTAGGCGTTTCCTTTTTACCCTCGTAAAGTCATCATCTTGCATGATCCTGATAGCATTTCCTTGCGGCTTGCAACAACAAAATGCTTAAACAAAAAGGTCATTTTTAAAATAAAAAAATGGTATAAAAAGCCGAGATAGAAGCTGGGAAAAAAATCAGTCCAAAGGCAAACTTTTTTTTCCAGGCCAATGGAACAATAGTATGTGACCCGCCTTTCCTAAAAAAATAAGAGAAACATAATATGTAAATGTGATGATAAAAATCAATCCAAACGATTTTCCATGTAATTTTTCTCATAGGCATAAGGCAGAAATTTTCTTTCGAAAACTCATTTCTTCAGTGATTTCCCGTAATATTACCTCCTCTGTCATGAAACAAACTACATATATAGCACAAGTACACCACCACTGCCACTACTACCTTGATGACTTTCTCTTATTATTACCATCAGTTCATTGAGAGTATGACTTTGACATGCAAAAAAAGTCGTTTCCCGTAAAAATAATAATATTTACCATTAGCAATAATAAAACTACATACATTATATTTTTTTCCTGCTAATCTTGTGTAAAAATGATGAAAAATCCAGTAAAAAATATTATCCAAAATCTCATAACTCTCTTTTTCTTCACTAATAATATATTTTTGAGCCTATTCACCAAACAAATCTGATGTTCTTCACGTTTTGCTGACGGGCATGCAGCATAATGTAAGCGAAACTGTACAGGAGAATAAAAATGGACAAATATGTTTTGTTCGTGTCTCTGACCCGAGTGATGGTGGTGATGCCTTTCTCTCTGAAAGGGAAAAAATATAATGAGATTTTCACTTTTTTATGAGCTTCTCAAGTTAAAATAAACATACCTAAGAACACGGCTAATACAAAAAAAAACTGGCCATTTAAGCCGGTTCATGTTTCACCGCATGACATGCAAAATTATATATACACACTATGTACACAAAAAACCGATTTTTACTTCATCATCATGCTCACTTTATTATGCCTCTCTTCTTAATAAAATGTAAAGTGGTACTTTAGAAAAAACCTGGCAAACATGATTGCTCCAATGACACGACGAGGTGCAATCGCGTCTAATACATTAATTTATATTTTTTCGTTTCTTTTATTATTTATTACATTCCTCATCATCGTCAAACCACATAACTTTATGTGATCCTGTAAAAAACAGATCCTCATCAATTTGACTCCCTAAAAATGTTTGGACTGCTAAAGGTGTGTACATTTGTAAATACTCAACATGTTAGTTACCTAAAAAAAACTCTTTTAAATATGTACATTAAAGTATTTATGAGTGTACTTTTGCTGATTGTGTTTCACTCTCTTTGTACGCTTTTACTTATAGAGAGATTTTTTTTCTCTTGACGTACGTACACAAACAAACATTTTTGCTTCTTCTTCCTGCATAGCTTTAGTCAATTAAAATAATATCAATCTTGGCCATAGCAAAGGTGACAGAACCTGTTTTTTCTGTTTTGCTGGCTGTTGCTCTTTACATTATTTTCTTGCTGCTTTGCCTTGTTGTTTTTTCTCTTTTGTTATCAGCACCAGCAGAAAAATCTGTATGACAGCTTTGGTAATATGGGGGTACACAAAATACACTAATAATAACAAAAGTGTTATATGACGTTTTCTTAATGTGGACGAAAGACCGAAAAATGCAGAAAAATATGGAGAGGCACACTTGCATCTGCATCCATTCATTATTATTAAAAAAGTATAAATATAATAATGTCATGTAGATGTAGACGCAATGTTACAGTGAAAGAGACGAAAGACGGAAAAAATGGGCAATTAACGCGAGTGCAATAATCAGTATTATACACCTCGGATTTTTTCTCCTTTTGTCATGGGAGGCGTGTGATGTGGCAGTAATAATGTGATTGTCGGTTACTTTTTTTAACTTCATTTTTTCGTGTCTCCTCTCTCTCTCTCTCTCTCTCTCTTGACTGACTGACAGAGTGAGTGGACAACTACGGATTGAAGTGGTGGTGGTGGTTCATAGTTGTAAAATTTCTCATTGTCGTAACATAGAAAAAACGTTATATTATTTTTGTGTCCATTTTCTTGTATTTACACTGCTACATACATTGTGTGCATAATTTTTGTACACTTTACAATTACAATATTTAGTACCACCACAACAATAGATATTAAGCACCGAGCTAAAAAGTAGAGTGGGCTAAATGCATTTGACTCTCATTCATGCCATTTTTCTTTTACGTTTCAAATTGCGCACAAATATTACATAAAAACTACTCATGTAAATACAACTGTGTATATAAAACCTCCCTGCGTATCATTTTGATCAGTTCGAGAACAATTTTTTCAGCTTTTTTTTCTTCCAGTAATAATGTAGCGAGTAAGTACTACTTTGGGTTTGATTTTTTGAAGGATAACAGAATTAAGAGCTGTGCTTATGCTGCCATTAATATTTGTGACTGCTATTTCTTCAGTTCTACTGCCATGCACAATGCCTGATTCCGTTGTGTACGGTTGTTGTGAGATGGGATACGATAGCTGTACATTATGAAAAAAAATTTAATAGCAACTCGGAAAAAAATAAGTGAGCTCTATCCACCATTCATCCATATTATTATTATTACTTTATATTTGTGCACAAACATGTAAGTTGATACACCCACCGTCACGACGATCACACACACACACACTTTTACACGCTAAAAACCGTAAGAGCCAATTATACACAGTATTATGCCACGACATTACATGCTGTAAAAAAATAGAGAGATCTTTCTCTCGTCTGTCAATGTTATTCATTTCTCTGGATTTTTCACCGATATATCCCATTAAAATGCGATATTAAGGTAAAGTAAACTAAAAAAGTATTACTATACACCACAGTTATTCACACAAAATAAATGAGTGAAGTACACTTTACCCGAGCTATGTAAATATCATTCCAAAAAATGAAAGCAAAACGTGTGTATATTTTTTTCATAAATGTCCATACATTTTTTTAACTCTCACGCTAAGCTCAAATTCAAAAAAGAAAAGAGCTAGAAATGATTTGAGAGAAAGCTGATAAAAAAGCGAGTAACTTTCAGGAAAAAACTCTTCATATTAAGGTTAATTACAACTGAGTATTATATATACATTAATATTATTCTTATATTCTGCTACTGCTACACTATGCAATAACATCAAACAGATTTTTCAAAATATTAAGCACTCACTCTTGAAGAAGAAAAAAAACAACAACAAAAAAGTGGGACTATTACTTCACTTCACTGATTATTATTATTATTGCAGCTAATAGTACTACTCAACATAAACGTAGTTTATGATGGGCGCGACTTGCGGTGTGCCTTGAGTATTATTTTTGTATTCTATTATAAAAATAATGCTTCTATTATTTGCTTTTATGAGTCGATTTAAGCGAGAACATTATTATTAGTTTAAAAAAGTCTTTTGTTAGCTGCTTTCCTCATGAAGGTCTTGTTTGTACAAACCTACTGCTATAGTAGGTATATACATGCTATTTTCTCTTTCCCGAAATATATTGTTCTGTAAAGTTCAAATCGAAATCTTTTTTTTTGTTACATGTTTGACCACATAAATAAGTACAATATATCATGATGATGATGACTGATTATGATTTCTTTGATAGAGTCAACCTCTTCCCACATATTAGTATTTGTACTCCCTACTTTGCCATGAATGAGATGGATGTACAAAAGAGAACACATAATTTAGGTACCCATAAATGCTATAATCATTGAAAAGAGTATAAAAAAAAGTTTACCACACGCACCGGAAAATAGTTCTAACTTTCAATCATCATTTGATCCCGTTGCGTTAGATTTTCTTGAAAACTTGAAGTTTAGTTTTTATCTCTTTCTCGGACCAAAAAAGCAGCAGCAACAGCAGCCGACCCACCACGTCGCATTATTAAAAGTTTAGCCCTGGAGCTATATTCGTATCAAAGTAAACAGAAGAAACACCTTTCTTTCGTATAGTATTTCACCTGGATCTATTATGCTTATTTGATTGACTTTCACAAATGTTAGCTTTCTCGCTGTTTCACTGCAAGTCTCGCAATAGTAAAGATTATAATGATCTTTAAACCGGAGTATACCTGAATAAAAACAAAAGTGTGTGAAACACAATACTAAACAAAAGTAGGTATCTTTTTATGTTTTCCAAAGTAGAGTTGAAAACTATTCATCACTATAAATCTTCGTACGTTTCTTTTCTATGCGGTAGCACACTTTGCCCCTTTTAAAGTCATATAGTAATACAAAACCATTGCTGCCCAATTTTTTTTGCTACGTATATTTAAACATGTCCATATTACAATGCAATACATCAGAAGAAAAATCTGATCAACATAAAAATATAAACACGAATATAGAAAAAATAGCATACGAAACATAAAAAGGGAGTCCCCAAGGTAGAGGGGTTGCACTCCGTGTGATGTGATATCTTTCATAATTTTTTTTCTCGTGTGTGCTTCTATTTTTTTCAGGAAACAAATACGGACAATATTACTTCCACTTCCAGCGCGATAATAATATGAAAAATACATGAGGCATAAAAATATAATGATAATAGTAAATGTTATGTATGAGAGTGGAGCGTGAAAGCTGATTTCATATTTTTTACATTAGCACAATACTTTTCTTATAATTCTTATAAAATCCAGTTACACCAGTGCATTTTGCGGTTAGTGGGTAGGAAAACAACAGAGTTTTTTTCTTGATACTTAGCCCTTGCTATTAAATACAGGTGACAGGAATCAAGATACATTTATTTTGCTTTTCTTTCAGTCAGCTGCACTGCCAGTAAGATTCTTTGTTGATTTAAGACAGCACCAGCGTCGCCCTGAATAAACTTTTACTCTGCTTTCTTTCTTTTCTTCACAACTCTTTCCAAAAAATGTCTCATGGTTATTATGCAACATGCCATTTTAATTTTACTTTTCATTTTCATCGCTACATAATGTTATGTACTCCCTCATTATGCGGTTTGTCGTCCTGAAAAAGAATTAACCGGGACGGGAAAATATATACATACATACTGCTGCTGAACACATCGTTGTAGTAGTTGTGGTGGTGGGCACAATAATCTCGTGTCAAGGAACTGAATTCTAAAAAAATGCTTATTAGCATTTAATTTACATGTACCTATGCATGCATGTTTTTTACTAGGAACTTGACAATTTCACTCCTTCACATTATGATTACCGAGTAAAAATGTATTACACATGCAGTCATTCAAACAATAATAATAATAATATTTTAACTATTGCTCTGTTCTTGTTGCTGGGCTGTATGTTATGGTGAATGTACATACATTTCATTGCTATTGTTCGACACGTAATCATGTGAACTCAACTTGCAATTAGCGTATTTTTACGAGGTCTTTGTGAATAATCCTATCCTATTTTACCCCACCAAACACGATATATCTGTTTCATATGCGGACTCATATGCATCTACCACTACTACTAATAATAGCAAAACATAATAAGCATGTTGCTCTCTTCAATGTCTAATTATATAAGTAGTATGGAAACGGATGAAGCGCAGCAGCAATAATATAAAAGAATGAAATGAAGGAAGTAGTGAGGAAGAAGACGTGTAGAAGAGAGAAAAGAAGAACAAAAAAAAATATGATTCTACAACATAGCAATTCATATATTCCCGTTGTACAAAAAGCACACACTAATCATTATTCAGATTTTACCTGCTCAAATGGGCTCATATACAGGCTAAGTATATGTTTATGCCACTTTAAATATAGCCTTTGGCTTTTCTAGATTTCTTAAACAGCCAAAGAAAAAAAACAGAGCTTTTAGAACGATATGCGATATGAAACGATTAGCTAAAGATAAAGGGTCGTGACTCAAACACAAAATGCCATAATACACTTTTAAAAATATGCATAGGTAATAATATATGCATACGAAATGAATCAGTTATAGTTGTGGTGCTGGTGGACGTTTGTATTCTAAAATGTAATAATAATAGGTAATATTAAAGCGGAGATGGAAAGGTTCATGATAATTTTTCTCAAAAAAGTTATCACTCGTAGCACTCAAATGCAAACTCTGACTGTAAATGTAAAAAAATGTAGCACTTTTTTACCAAACAGCCCCTTAACAATTAAATGACCTGTCCAATTCTTTTGTCCTGTCCAGCAGTAGAACAGTAAAAAATGGGTCTCATTATAATTAGGTACGAATAAATAAAACTGTAAAAAATGGGGTGCTGGCAACTCTACTTTTTTATCTACTTTTCAGATATGTACATGCATGTACAAATGTACAAGCATACAAAATACATGGTTCCAATCCAATAATATTATTGTTCTATTGCTACTTACTGCTCACTTAACTACATTTTCGGTTGAAATGCGATTCCGTGAAATGAGCATTGCTCGTGGCTATTTCACCTTAAGGCCGGCTCCTATTGTGTCTGTGCTCTGCTACCAGCTATTTATTTGTGAAGGACGACATGTACATAATGCATTCTTAAGTGTTCCTATTTCATTTTTTCAAGATATCTTTGTGCATTGCTGGTGCTTTTATACATGTGCCCTACTGTAAGTTGGGTTTGGATTTTTTTTCTTTTTTTTTTGGCTGATGCTAAAAATACATTATGTGAATTTGTTTGCCAGCCGACCTGCCTATTTCATTATGCTAGTGTGTAATCGTCCTACCAAATCCTTGTACTGTGAACGCCCACACAGTCAGCAGAAAGAGAAAAAAACAGCGGAGAGAAAAAAAATGTAGATTTCAAAGGAAACAATTGAGTTGTAATTAAATGAAATTTCGCACATGTAATTTTTACTAGTTTTTTTTCGCTCACTTGATTATATTTTCCCCTTTTTTAGTTTCATTTACTTCAGAATAATTTTTTGTCCGTACAAGGAAGAACATTTCATATATTCAGACTGGACAACTTAGAGTGTAGTTTGAGATGGCGTAAATATAATATAAGCAAATAAAAGTATGTACACTGTAAATGTAGAGAACATATTTTGCTGATATTTCTAAGAGTTATTTTTGCAGATTATGTTTATACATATGAGAAGCATTTCTAATGAAAAACTGCCTCTCTTTGTTTAAAAAGATGTATGATATGGAATGGTATAATAATATATTGTATTTAGCGCATTGCATTTTGGCTTGATTGTAATCGCATGCATGACCGAATGAAAATATCTTACTGTATAATTTACCTCAATGAATGCTTTTTTAAATGTGGAAATTCCGAATTCATAAATAGGTAGCAAAGCAATAAATGTTCTAAAATTTACTGCTTCTTCTCACTGTTTTTGTTTCGAGTGTATTTATTATATAGACTTCTCGAATTTAACATAACAGGAGCTGCAGTTATGCTGTAATAATAATTCCTTCTGATTTAAAACAACACATACAAGAACATTCATCAGCACCGTTCTCATTCTATTATTGCTACCGTAAAAAAAATTGGAGCGAGAAGACCACTCTAATACAGTTGGGTGCATAGAGAGCAGAGGACAGGAAACGGTGATTCCATATCTCATCTCATTTCTGTCGCTTCAGCAGAATTTAATGAGTCTGCCCTCCCATTCTTCTTTTTTCACCCTTTTTACTCAGAACTTTTAAAATATATTTGTACGTTCTACGTACGCATGTACCTATGTCTAATAAGTTGGGGCACATACAGGAACCAGGAACTTTTTTTTAAGGAACAACGTTTTGAATGAGATTTTTCGAATTAAGCATTGGACTCTGATTTGAATGTGAATGAGCTCATAATGAACTTTTTCTACAAGACAGTAGAGAGAAAATGGTAGAAAAACATTTGTAAGGCTGGGATAAATGAGAGAGTGATGAGGACGAAGAATAAGAAGAAGATCCACTTTCTTCCTCCTTGTCTTTTCCGTAGTGTTCTTTTCTACCACCTTTCTGCTTTCTTCCGCTTCTTTTAACCTTTTACATGCTGCCATACTAAAAAATTACTTTGGAATCTCTGCACAGTTCGGAAACGTGAGCGAATAAAAATAAAATTAGAAGAAGAAGAAAATAGATTTGAAGTTGTAGAGTGTGCGGTACAGGTGCCAGTTGTAGAGATACTAGAGAGAGATACTTACAACGCATAGAATGTGTACGTACATTCATAATACATAATGGGATAATTTATGCATAAAAATAATAATCAGATGGCAACGCAAGTTGTTCGTAAATTATGGAAAACAGTTCTCTATTGTATTTGTGTAGATTGAATGAGTTGGCGCATAATGAAAAAAGTCTGTTCAATCTTCATCATTAAAAAAAATCATGCCAAAAAAAAAAGAAAGTGGTGATGAAAGAATGAAAAGTTATACAAAAAATGTAGTTTTTGATGTATACATTTTTTAAATGCTACAAAGAGTAGTTTCGTCTCTTAAAAGCATGAAATAAAGGGACATTTCTCAAAAAATGTTTTATTATTCTGCTAATCTTGCTGCTCGAGAGATAGTGAACAGCATAATATACCTATCGTCCTTTCCCTTGCATGCGGCAATGTACAAAAGCCAAACAAATAACATGTGTGTCGTTCGTTGTGCATACATACTTATTATTGCAGAGAAACATTCAAACTTCCAAAGTATTATGAATTACTGATGTAGTTTTTTTTCGGATAAAAATATTGCGCATAAATTAAACGTGATTTCGTTTCGATGAAAAGGGCTTTTTTTATCGACACAACTTGTTTAGATATTATTATTTATGTATATATAATTCCCCTTTTCTCTCCTCTGCAATCCCAATCGGTAGTGCGTGTGGATCGTATCCCACCACTCTGGTGATTTCAAAAGTGTTAAAAGGAGATCTCACTCTAGCTACTGAGAAAGAAGACTCTTCCCAGTTTTGAATGTTTTATGCATTAAATAAAAATAGAAGGGATGTATAATTTTCCTTTTTTATTGCGCTTAGAACAGCCCGTTCTGGTGTCAAGTAATAATAAAAATACAGGTTTTGATTGATACTCTGTTTTTATATAGAGCAGCCTTGAAGGGATCAAGTGGTACATATAATGAATGTCTGTCTGCTTGTTCTTCTTACTGGAAAGTCTCTCTACTATGTGCATGCTCTCTATGAGGATGCCGATCATGTTGATGATGTCGATGAATAGATACACATTTATTATTATTGTATACCATTAAAACACTATCCTTGTATACTCTGTCAATGTCGTTGTTACACCACTTCAACCATCCTGCTCACACAAGTAGCCTTTTGCGTTGATTTGATGTAATTTTTTTTACATCCTCACCGCCACCATGTTCCAAATGACAGAATAAGAGACAAAGCCGGAATTTGCTGCCGTATATTCTGTCCGTATAAAAATTAAAAATCCTAATGATTTACATGTGAAAGGGATCTATTCTGGGGTTATTTGCATATTAAAAATCACCGAAGCTTTTTCTACGTGGAACAAAGTACGCAACACTGTTTCACCACCATACATCCATCTATCAAATCCTCATCTTCAAAGCACAAACCACTCATCAACATGATCATTTCCAATTTTTATAATTAATCCAGTAATAATACTCCAATGACGTATTATAGGAGGTGAGAAAAGGGAAAAATGGAAAAACGTGCTTTCAACTCTGTTTCGCAGATTTTCAATGTTGGAATAAAAAAAAGCTGTATAAACATTCTGTATCTGTACATGCACAGGAGAAAATTTACTTTATTCAATTTTTATACTACAAGGACAAAATGTAGAGATTATTTTTTCATTCCATGAGAGAATTTAATATTTAATTGAAAAAAAAAATCATAAAAATGATAGAATTAATTTTGCTGCGACAATCAAAGGACAAAAAAGCTCTTGAAAGTTCTTTTTTCATTTCTATAAAACAGTGAGAAAGTGGGAAATTTTAGTGAAATCAGAAAACATGCTTATAATTGTGTTCCTCTTTTCCCTTGGTCCTTTCCACTGTGTAGTTTTTTTTCACACGGCAATTTTGCATCTTTACTTCTCTCACCTTTGCACCTTCCTCCGTGTGCATATCTATACATATTATACTTTTCATTTTCATAAGTGAAAACGATAAAAATTATTGTCGAGAAAGATGTCCTCAGTTTCATGTTTCCCTTTTGAAACTTATTATTATTATTATCACTGTTGTTTCGAGTCGGGGTGGAGTATGAGAAAACCATCCAAATGAAGTGTATAAACGATGAAAATAATGAAAAGAAGATACACAGACGAATAAGATTCCCCAGATTCTTTTTTTTACTTTCTTCTTCTCCAGCAACTTATTATAGTCATCACATTAACTAGATGACCCCATTAGGTCTTATTAAAGCATCAGCATTTGCCATTATTATAAAGAGCATCATTGTTGATATTGCCGTTATACTTTTCCTCGTTGGCTCATCATCCTGACGCATAATGTGGTTTGGTTACGCCACTTTTTCCTCTGTTGCTAAAAAAGAAAGCTGCTCCCAAAACAGAGCAAGTATCTACGATGTATATATTATTACATTATTATATTACGATGGTCCTACGAGTCCTATGTGTGTGCTATGATGATGATGATCATCATCATCATCATGGCACAATGGTAATAATAATGTGCTGTATTATTTTGAGTGACTACAACTGGCAAACCAAGTGAGTAAACTTAATTTTATAAAACGCGTAACGTATATAGAGAGAAGAAACATTCCATGTTCTTTTTCTCATTGTATTGTACCTCTTTGTATCATCATCAACATAGACCATCCACCACCACTTTTGCACTCACTACTATTTATTTCGTTGCCTGCTTTCCCCCAAAAAAATACATGTATTCCGGGTGCTAGCATTTGCACTACTACTACTGAGTATATATACTTATGCCTATACCTACGACCAGGCCAGGCAGTATTACTTGGAGTAAAACTGAGTTTTGGTGGAGTTTGAGTGTGATTAGGGGGTGCCACTTCATTTATATGCAAATGAGGGCCATCTTGAAATATTAATGCGTCTTTTCAGCAAAAAGAGCCTGATTTCAACTGTATGTGTGTACCCTCTAAATGTATATAATGTGTGCTGTGCTTACTTGTGCAGCAAACCAACAAACTTAAATGCTTATATAAACTTGCATAATATAGAGAAACAGAGAGAGAGAGAGAGAGAGAGAATTTAAAAAATAAGAGCAGAAGCATGAAGCTTCATTTGTGAACGTAAAGTAGTAGTAGTGGTGGTGGTAGTAGCGAAGACAATCTATATGTATTTTACTAATTTTACATAAAGAGTATGAAAGCTTGTGCTTCTGATGTTGATGATCATCACGACGATGATGATGACGATGCTTCTACTCTTCTTATATGAGTGTAATGCAAATGCATAATATTATTATCCAACAAAACGAAATGGAAAAAGGGTCTTTGGTGACCATACCAGACGAGAGCCGAAGAAGAAGGAGGATGAGAAAAACAGAAGAGTTTCAATGAATGTGAGTGCGCCTGAAACGGTGCGTTTATTCATCTCATATAGGTGTACTTCATCGCTCCTGCTTCTACACATCTCTCTTTTACTAGGCATATTATTATGCTTTTTCCTCTTTTTTACTCCTCTCTGTGAAAATGAAATGAGCAAGCTTGTGTAGTAGAAGTAGTAGTAGTGGTGGTATAGCAAGAACAAGAGTAATTTAAACAAAAGGCTAGTTTGCCATATTATTTGCCAACTGATTAAGGCTCATCACTATCATCGTCAACATCATCAGCAGCAGCAGCATGTCGTTCGTCGTATGTGCACATCTACATATTCATACATTCAAGAGACAGCCAAGCAAATAGGCAAGGCTTGCTGAACTTGCATACAACGGAGAAATTAAATAGTTTAAAATGCCGCTTTCTCTCACTCTGTTGTAGTAAGCTAACCTAACTATATTTTTTTACCCTAACTATGACATATGCTCTCATATATACTTTTAAGAGTTTATTTTGTCGCGTAGAAAGTGATTTTAAAGCAAAGGTATTTTCTCTCGTGGTGACATTGGCATGGGCAATATAGCGCTTGATTTTCACTCTTCATTTCCCTCCTCTCTCCCTCACAACTTTTTTGATAATGACTTGGTCATTTCTCGTGACAATCAAGTGTTTTCACCTCCATTCGACCGTTATCATTCCATTAAATCTCACCTTGTTATAATACTTAATGAAGTAGTTTGCATTATAGCTCGGGCGAATTATATAAGTCCAATGAGTACTACTTCCTAATGCCGATCTGTCGCTGTATTAAGTATATACGAAAAATGCGCCTCAAATCATCATTCTGCTGTTCTCATTTTTTACTAAATGACATGGGGGAATTGGTTGATGATTATTATGATGATGAAGTGAAGAGTGCAAAGTAATCAATGCAATGTTTTTAACTGCACCCTCGCTCCTTTCCTCACCAACCACCATCGTCGTCTCGTCTCACTTCTCAGTTTCTCACTATCACACTACACACGTAATATTTAATTTTGTTTGGCACAAAATAGTACAGTGATCCATCCATCAATTCAATCCAACCCTCTCTCTCTCTCTTTCTTCATTCTTCTTCACTTAATATTTCATTCTCATTCTGGTATAATTGTAATTCCCATTTATCTAGTCAGCAACAGCAGAAAATGATGAAGTTTGAACAGAAGCAGCATATCAATCAACGACTTAAATAAGATAAAAATGACGAGCTTGATTTTTTTTACAAGGAAATAAATTACTACCTTTCTACATTTACATAGTCATCATATAATATATTTCTTTACATATAGTATACCGAAATAC
>JAHZMZ010004489.1:0-10137 GCA_027743805.1 Lepidocyrtoides sp. E14 | reverse complement strand
AAGGATCTGACTCAGGCGTCTATATATGGAAATGGTTTATAACTCCGCAACAAAATCACCTAGCTGCACCAAATTTTGTAGACATTTCCGACATAGTCTTGAGGAATAAACAGAGTTTCAAGGTCCTCAGGTGCAGGACAGGCAACCTACAGGTTTAGTGAAAAAGCTTTGTATCCGTGGCGAGCGGTCACCTTGGTATCACCTAGGTGTACCAAATTTTGTACGTAGACACTTCCAACATAGTCCAACAAGTTGAACAATCCTCAAAAGTCCTCAATTTACATGCAAAGTTGTCAAAACTTGAAACCTTCCGATATCAGTTTGAGACTTAATACAAAGCTCTAGTTTTTTGAACACTAGACAATCAACTCATGTTTAATAACGCTTTAAAATTTCAAGGATGAATACTACCTAGAACTTTAAATTTGCTACGTTCTTGGAACAAAAGTGGCTTTTACCACCAGATTTTACACAACCCTACCAATTTGACTTCAGTCATACTAAATTAAATTAGTCATGCAACCTCTCTACAGTTTTGCAAGTTTATTTTTGTAGCTTGTAATTTAAAACAAGCCAAATCATACCGAAACGAGTATGTAGAGAGGTAAGTCGACGTAATATCTGCCACAGACTACAGCGCATTAAATCAGGTTTAATTTTTGAACAAATGCTGTCTTGAACAAAATATTTACGTTGTAAAGCAAGAGCGATTACAAAAGAAGCTTTTTTTCAATTAGTGTAAATTGCCATGACGAAAATATTATTCATATTGATTAGGAATTGGGCTAAAAGAATCTCAAAATTTGCTGCTACTCTTGTGCAGAAATCGTTGCTGCTTGAAACCTTGAAGTCATATGCTAGCCAATTCCTAATGTAAAATTAGTTAATTTTTATGCATAGTTTTTGTCTACTTTAATCATTAATGTAAACTATAAGACCTCAATATACCCACTAAGGATTATATGTGATTGACGTCATGCAGCATTCCAGAGAAAACCTATTGAGGATTTTTTTAACCTTAAAACCATTTTAGTAAGTTTTGAATTTGCTCAAAAGTACAAATATTTGGTGCTCATTTAGAGGGCGTGTTCTGTCTCTATTAAGAGTAAAACAGTGACTCTGTCAGATTATTGTTGCATAATTATTTTTCAGTGAAGTTTCTCTACCCATTTTGTAATATTTTTCCTTTGTGTTTCATTGTATCCACTTACTTTAATTTTTACAATGGGTAAATTTTATGTAATTTTTGATATCACAAAATTTTACCACTGCTGCTATCTTTCTAAAATCTATTTTCCCACTCTTTGACCTTTCCCACCCAAGCAGTCACAGTGAGTGAAAGTCATTGAATCAGAAGCAATTTGGCAGTGAGAAGAAAATTATACTTGAGAGCATTGCTACTACTGAGACTTGAATTTTTCCCGAGTTTATTCAAAGTTATCTTAATAATGAATTTCTTGACTACTACCATCACGGCGATACTCTTTGTATCGGGTTGGATTTCAGAAGGCCTTGGAAATGAATTTGATGCTGGTATACTAACAAAAGATCAAATTAGTACTGCCGCTGCACTGAGGAAAAACTTACGGTTTAATTTAAGTATGCATCCAAGATTTCATGCTGGAAGACTATTTCTTGGCAAAGTGACTACATAAATCAGATTTCAACTTGCCGGAAGGTTTTTCACTTTTCAGACAGGTAAGAAACGAACATTTTGTTGCGTGACAGTGCATATTCACAAAGTATTCATTTGATGACAACAGAAACCGGACAAAATGTTATGTAATATTTTTTTTGGCTCGGTAGTATTTAGAGCTAAGGACAGAGCAGAGGCTTCACTCGATATTGACCGAGAACTGGACAGATATACAAATGCAGTTTCCATACACACGACACACTGTCGACAAAATGGGCAAGCCAAGTGAGTAAAAAGTTTTATATCGCATATGAACCTAAATTTCATATTTAACAATACATTGCTTATTATTTTACTTAAAGTTCTTAACACTGACTTTGCCAAATGGGATTTTTGTCGCTTTATAAATCAGGATTCTAAGCCATTCCACCAATTCAAACGATACCTCACCATGCTTCAAGAAGAGTCGGAGGAGCATGTAAGGAAACTGCAAGATCATGGAATAAAGGTCACTGAGTTCAGGTTTCTATCCAATAATGCAGGTGGATTTAGTCATGGAAAACATGTTTGTTCCTAAGATCGTAAGTGGGAGTCACTTGCAAAAGCTTTAATGAAGAATGAATTTATAGGTGCAGAACTACGCATTAAGCTTCCAACTCGTTTTATTATTACCAAAATAATTGATTGTTTATATTTCTTCCCCAGTATTCCTTCCTAACACTTCCAAAGCAGTGTTATCTGAAAGATTGCGTCTGTTTGCTCACCATCTAAATTTAGAGAGCCGTTAATTTCATTTTACTTTAAAATACATGTCTTAACTTGGACACACATCATTGCACAAGCATGCTGAAGTGTTTTATAGCAACATATTAAAGGTATTTTTTTTCTGCCATGATCAGTTAAAAAACCGTTCGTACAACATTGAAGACATCTGCAGTACTTCCGGAACTACTGAATTATTTGCAACCTTGTAGAATATGAAGAATACTTTCTATCCACTTATTTTGGATCATTATTTTTGGAGATTTATTTAAAAACGTCTGGTTTCAAACGTGTCTTGGATTTAACTCACAGGCCATGAAAAAAGTGGATTGCTGTTTTGAAATCACGTTTGAAAACGTGACGGGTGAAATGGAAAGGTGCAATAAAGAAGCAATGTTGGATGAGGATGAAAATATTGTACAAACCTATGCAAAACTTGTCCATTCAAAACTTAACAGAAACAAAGCTGACCTGCATAAAAGCCTCTAGAACGCTTTTCGAATATATCTTAACTGGACTTCTAGGAACCTCTGCGTGTCTACCAAGGTTTTTTCAAAACAGTTGACCTCAATATGTCATGCAGGATTTACTTCGCATTATTGGTAACGCTTAAGCTTTATAAATTTAACGACTGGTACCGGCGGTACATTTTGAATGAACAGAATCAAAGTGATGGCAAATATTGTTGTATGTAGAGTTCCGTCCTTCTTTTGTCGTTGGTAAGATTTTCGGTTGAATGATTTGAGTGAATTTTTCGGCGCAAAAGCCTATTCCAAATTAAGGTTCCTGTGGTCGGCTATTTCCGAAAGGTGCTTCATTTTGTAAATTCATGGTATTTATATATTAAGGAAGAAAGAAGTTAAAATGTTTAAAATTTAAGATTATATTCATAAAACATACATGACAGAACTATGGTGTAAAAGCACAAAAAGAGAGTAACGCATTAGGACAGTAGTGTGGTACAGTAGAAAATTGGTTCAAATTCAATTTCCTGTCCAACTTGTAATCGAAAATTTTCTTTCATTTTTGAAGTTCATACCATACTTATTTGTATCCAAATAAAGTTATATTTGCAAAAGATTACCGTCCATTTTTGTGATAATCAACACTGCATTTTGCAAATAATCGGTTCTTTGAACCCAGTATTTGTGCATTTGTACTTTTGAGATGTATGAAACTTTCAACCAATAACTATACAAAATATCCCACCCAACAAATCAAACATCAGTACAACTTATTTATTTATTTATTTATATCGATTCATGACAGAGCCCTTCAACTTACTACATGAAGGCAATTTTACTACTCATTTTGCATACCAAAAAAACCACTTATTTTGCAACTACTCATTTTTAGACATTTCAACCATCAATCCAATGTAAAATTGTCTTAACATGTCACCAGAAAATATGATATGCAATGAATTAAGAAAACTTGGCATTGTACAGATTATATAGAAGGATGCGTTCTATTTTATTATCTGAAACTTATCGTCCGTTGAACTTCATCGATCGTTTTTATCTGAAAATCATGTTCACGAAAATTACACTTAAAAGTGTACTGCTATATTATTCTACCAGTCTAATGACAAGAAACTATGTTTGTAACTACGAGTTTGCAGAAAGCTTAATGTTTACAATATTACGGCATGTACACCAGTCCAAACGAATGTTTTTACCATTAACAAGTATTAGGTTAGCAGCATGGATTCTGAGCGTTTACAAAATGCTTTAATTTTTTTCGAAAAATAGTGAGCACGAATGAAGTAAAATTAAATTTTGCTAGTACGTGAGGGTATTGGAGATGCACTATCCGATTGTTGAGAGGAAAATTATATTATATTAAATTAAATAATTAAATTAAATTGGCAGAAATGTTAAGAGCCTCCTTAATATTTTATCTGTTTCACTGGATTCGTCCATGTGAGTGTGTAGAACTAGTACCACAAGCGAAAGAAATTCTCGATCTCAGAGCATCACTTGATCCATTTGCTAACTGCACTATTCAAATATTTATTAGCCAGGTAACTTTACTTTATTCATCAAACCGAACAAAGCTTTACAATGTTGTGCCACTTAATATTCCAGCAGTGTATATTTTTTTGCCATATGTACCTGGCAAAGGTGGCCTTGTCTGTAATGACGATGGTGAATTTGTTTTAGGAAACTTTACCAACTTTAAATACCCATCGCCTTTTCACTACAAACGACAGTGTGTCGTACAAATTTTTATTGACCCTATATCTTGTCCACGATGGGAAATCGGGCTAGCAAATATGGTTCCGAACAAAAAATTCATCTTAACGGCCCCAAAAAACGGGCAATTACTACCAGCAAATCTGTTTAAAATAGTATATAGTAGAATAAAAAGACCATTCACGAAGTTGTACTGGTTTCTTGTCCATGTACAAAGGACAACCAATACACAAAAAGTAGGACAAAGTCATTCATTCATGTTTCTGGTGAATTATTATTTTTCAAAGAATGGAAGAAACGGCGTCAATCCTTTCAATATCATTTTTGAAATACAGTTTGTTCAAGTTAGTCGCCAGTTTGAATTGCAAGTTTCGCACGTGTTGTCCTTTCAAAAACAATCCCTCCGGCTAGCAAACAAAATTCGAAAATATTGCAGCGTGCCTGGTTGGACATGCTTTCGAAATGTGTTGGCGGCAAATTTGAACATGGACATGGCGTTATATTCACACACATCAATAACGACAATGATGGGCATTTGGAGCTTGGGTGTGAAAGATGTAGACTCACTTCATGTGTTTGTACTTAAAGTCGGTCACAAGATCTCAAAGGAAGAAGCTCATTGGGATATCCTCTCCACAATATTTAGAAACTCAACACTGACCCCAATAGCGCCATCCATTGTCCTGTTCCTTGACGCTGTTACACCGAATATTATGCTGTATGAAACGGTTTTACCACCTGGGAATTCTTTTATTGAACCACCATTTACTCTCAAGGTTCTCACGTGCACATCCCTAAGAAAAACAAAGTCCCTTTCTCTTCAAGGGTACACTTCGTCATTTGATACAACTACTTGGACCTTGCTCCTTCTACTTGCTTCGATAAATTTTGCATTTATTCAGCTTTATGGAAAAAGAGGACGTCTGCCAAAAACGTGGAAGCACTTGACATTTGTATTTGATTTACTGATGTCTCAGCCAATCACTCTCTTAGATAACTATAAGCTTTTACTGCTTCCATGGGTTCTGGCTGGAATGCATTTATCAAATGAGTATCGTGGAAGCAACATTGACCAGCTTGTCAACCGCTTAATTCCTCAGCATTTTGACACGGTCAAAGAGTTGGTGATAAATCAGTTCTCCTTTTATTCCCGGCCGCTTCCTACAGTCCAAGAAACAATAGCACTTTTCTACTTTTTCCCTTGGACTAAACCAAATGAGACTAGCAAAATATTAAATCGATTTAATGCGGTGTATGGTACATTTTATCCACTTATTTTGGATCAGTATATTTCAAGTTACCTTGGGACGGTTAGAAGGCAGAAGGCAACTTTCTCCAGATTTTTTGAACATAAATACTTGCTAAGTCGTCTTAAAAGTTTAATTAACAGATCAAGAACTGTCGAACACTACTTGGGATCGACATATGCTACCCTTACTAAACGAATGACAAAGTGCTCTAAAGAGGCAGTGGTTGACAAGGATGAAAATATTGTGGAATTCTACGGTAAATTGATGCAGTCAAAAATCTTTAGTAACAAAGCCAACTTGCATATCGGAAAGTGGGATTTATTTGACGTGCATCACGGGTGGGAAATTTCTAACTTGTGTGTATCCGCGGATGTATTTTTAAAACGGCTGGGTTCTCTTATTCATTCCGGCTTACCCTCACATTGGTCCCAGCTGAGGCCAAAACATTTGTCTAACGAGGCGAGAAAAAGCTACCAGCGTTACATTCTGAATGAAAAAAACCAGCGAGATGCACCCAGCCCGCTGTCATTGACAACAAATATCGTTGTGGTGTTTTATACATGGATTGTCCTACTGTGCATATCTTTAGTAGGTTTCTGTGTAGAAAACGTTGACTGGCTTTGTTGGTTTCTTGGTCGAATTCGACGTGGATTGCTTTTGGTTACCAGGTTTGTATTTAGGTTGGTATATTATGTACGTTATTGGATTAAGTAAGCTTCCTACTTTGCAATGCTCAATGTTCCACTGGTTTCTCATAATTAACTGATGTCCTTTTCCAAAGGCTGACAATTTACCCTGAAACTGAAACTGAAAACAGGCACTGAGAACCAATTGGATCCCTTGAGTCAAAAGCGTATGGGATTCACAGGCTACCTTCAAAAACTCCATAATGGCACCTAGTTCTTGAGCGTAGTGCACGTGATGTAAATTTTTTTCGTGTGTAGCAGTGTTACCTGGTGCACAAATATTTACAACCACTTTAGCCTGACAAACCATCAGTTAACAAAAAGTGACAACTAAAAGCAGCTGCATTTAGAACACCTAGCTTCTTTTCCAGGCTTCTGTGACTCGTGTGGCTAGATTGTGGTTGTTGTTGTACATTTTCTTTGTGTATATAAAGACACGCCGGTCTTTATATAAGGTGGTAAATGTTTAATGTGGCATTTCCATGGACAATTTGTCACATTGTGACGTCATTGTAATTGATGTATGACTAATCATTTTATAATGCACGTATAACATGAGGAAGGCATTAAATTTATATCTTTGTCGGAGCTTTTGTCATTAGTAATAATGCGGTATTATTGCATCATTTAATTAATAATCCCAACTTTATCGTAAGAAACGTTTGTCAAATTTGTTATCTTATAAAAGTAAGCTAAACTTCTGAATAAATGGTCACTTAGTCCGTTCTTACAAACAAATTCACTTGCTCTCACCACCTCTATAGAATTTCAATTCATTTATCATCTGAACTTTTGCATCATGTGTTTTGTTTTTTATGTGCTGTGATGCCCTTGCCTACGCGCAAACTAAACTATAAAACCAATAAACAAATATCTTGGTGTTCGAGGATAGCTTGCCTGGGACTACCATGACATTTGGGGACAACGCAGCTCAGCATGTAAGTGCTGCCGTGTATCGTTAATTCATTTATCCTTATCATTCCTGTTCCTGACACAAATCCAGTCACAATAGTTTTCCGTCTTCAGTTTTCATAAACACGTAAATAGCCGCATTTTTAAGCATTTTTTTCATCTCACTTTTAATTTTTTTCTGTGGCTGGTTTCTCAGTTCATTGACTCCACCACTCATTAGTGTGACCCAAATTCTGATGATTTTTTCCAAAACCTAGTTACGTTTTAACCATTTGTTTTAAAATTTATTAGTTTTCACCTCGTATTTTATTATGATGTAAAACCTAATTATAAGAAAATCTATAACTGTGCCGCTGCTATGATTCGCAGGTTTTCTTGAAACGCGTTTATCATTAAAAAGGAAAAGAAAATGACAATGTAAACAATAATGCCTGTATGGTATTTATTAAACCAAAAAACAGTGTCTTGTTCAAAGCTAAAATGTCCGCTAAAAATGTTCTTCAATCAGTTCTAAATTTCATCAATCAGTACAAAAACGTAATAAAAAATTTGGGTTTTTAGTTGACTTATGAAATTTTAATCGCAACACCTTACTAATTCTGTCTTCCCAATATCAAACAGTTAACAAGCAGCAACACCAGCAAGAAGCTTTAGAAATGGGCTACAAAATTTTTCTACCTTTATTTGGGGTACTCACGGTACAGTCGTGTGACACAAACGACGTTAGTTCGACGTAAATCCAATTGCAGATTTAGAATTACAAAGCAACGTATCCACCACTGTGAATAATCCACATTTGATGCGGGAAAACGTATGTCCGAATCAAAAACAAAATCTTGAAGATCTGCCTACTCAAGTTACATTTGCACTGCTTAGCCGAAATGCATATGGTTGGAAGTATCATGTTCAAAGTAGCACCATAATGAACAATGAAACAACTGTTTTTAAAATATGCCAGCATCAATTGTTTAGCCTGCCGCAAATATTGTCCACCATTAAACTTGGTAAGCGTCAGGATTGAAGAATTCGCTACAACGGATTCAAACCCTCATTTGGCTTTCCAGAATGTAAACTTACCTCTGGCCTAACTGTAGATCTTGGAACTCAGTTAGCTTGAACACAATGTAGGTGGAATATATTTTAAACGCAATTTTTAACTAGACACGACAGTTGATACTGAATACTGTGCTACTGCGTTGAATACTATGCCGTAAAAATCAAATTCTCCGTGAAGTTTTCGTCTGAAGTTAGTCTGGGAAGTCACAATGCAACTAAAGCGGAAACGTTTATATTAAGGTCATAAAAATTGCTGTAGTGGTTACAAAACTCGAAGTTATGTTCTTATTTGATTTGAATCAATATGCTTTGCTATCATTGAAATTGGTTTGTGATGTACTGGCATTCCTTTGTGGAAAAAGTGGGCATACGCCATCATGTATGGTACCCCATGTAATTATACGAATTCAAGCTTATGTTGACGTAAACATGTCTCCCATGGAAGGCTTATTAACTTACGCAAGTCTACAATACCAAAAAGTTAACCTCAAATACGTTGTCTGACGTGCTTGACTAAAGTATCTGCCTCCTGGGAATCGAAGAAATAGCAGAAACTTTTCTGCAAATTTCAAATGTAGAATAACAGATGACAGATAAAGTAGCGCTAACAGAATTGAAGGTCTCATAAAAATCTGAAAAAAGAATCATCAAAGTCACACGCAACAAAAATTCAATACTTACTCTTTTTTGTCAAAGTCAACTTTGGTTTTACGTTATACTCATTATTGGCATTTGGCATTTGGCATGGCTACTGATCGATTAACTTTCTCCCAATGAATCAATATTTTAATAGTCTCGAAATAAGTCAAAAACGCTTTCTAGTTTAACAGACGCAAAGCGGTCTGTGTTGCAGTTCATAGCCCACAAATATCCGAGCCAAGTAATGAAAATGGTAATAGTAACACCACACTCCATAGTAAGCACTAGATACTAGGATCGCTAAGTAACTGTCCATTCATTGGCTGTGTCATTGGTTGGCGTCTCCAAAATTAATTAAATCCTGCAGCACAAACTCACTCTCAATTTTCAAATTATTGTTATAACATTTAAGAAAATTTCATTAGCAATCACAAATAATATACCGGAAGAGTCCAATATATTCTTTAGTTGTTATTTGCGAGCCGGTAACTGACTAGAAAAGGAGATAGATTCCTTTCTACTTCTGAGGAAAAAAACACAACGCTGACGACGACGAAAACATGGTCCGCTGGTTTCTGAATGGTGAGCAGCCTTAGCGGCCGCGCAGAATTATGATCTTTCGTTTTTCTTGTACGTATTTCTTTATTGAACACCACATCTTGTCATGTTGCCTCATATATATTGTTATCTTGAAATAAATATGTAAACATATGGAGTAATGTGCCTTAGAAAAGGAATATATATATTTATGATTTGAAATTTGTTGTGTGAAATAGTTCTCTAAGTTCTATTTTGATATTACCCATGTTCGATTCAATTTAGTCTCAGTTCGTAATTCGGTATTTTGACACGTGACCGTTGACTCTATGTTGAGTTTCGATTTCAAACTTGATGGTGCCATCGTAACTTCCATATTCGACCTAGTTTGTGCATTGAGTTGAAGTTATTCGTTTTTTTTAAGCTTTGACCTTTGACCCTTGTGTTGAGTTTCAATTTTAAAA